>JAODLC010000028.1:62658-88592 GCA_026781145.1 Hippopotamyrus pictus | reverse complement strand
GGGGCGGGCATTGCACAATCCATCCCAAGGCATGCTTTTAATCATATCCCAGGGATCAGTTTTGTCCCGCTCGTTGTTCCCCAACAGGGAATGATTCATCGAGATCTGAAGCCTGTCAACATCTTCTTGGATTCCCAGGACCATGTGAAAATCGGCGACTTTGGCCTGGCCACGGACCATCCCGCTAATGTGGTACACATTTCCCGGGTCACCGGGCTTCCTCTTAACCGGACTTCATTAGCATAGACTCGCCCTTCCTGCTTCACGCTTTTCCTCCTTGGGAGCTCTTGGTCTCGGTTGTGCTGCGCTGTTCTGTCCATCTTTTCAGTAGATGAGTGATCGTGTGTAATATCGAGTTCTACCTGCAATATCACACTAATGTCAACGTTTACATTCGGCAGAAAATGAACAAATTGCTGGACCAGTGGAATGATCTTAAAACCAGCAGGTCTTCAAAAAATAACGCTGTAAGCAACTAAGCACTATTAATTATACTTCGCAGGCTGCAAGCAAACAAGAGATGGAGGAAAGTGTCTCGTCTCTGCTCATTAAACCAGACCCTACAGGTGAGGGAAGCTCAAACTATTCCACTCCTGCAGTTTTGTCACAATCCGAATCAAATCTGCTGCCTTGCATCAAGCGTTTCTGAATTGAAAGGTTTTGCACCCTAAGGTTCAGAGATGCTTCATGTGGAGTTTGTGTAGAAGATTTGGTTTCCATTAATGAAATGGTTTGGCTTAAACGTGCACCTAAGCACAAAGGGTTAGGGATTTTGAGTTGTAAGAGACCCATAGATCCATGTGCAGCCACTCTGCCTGTGTTCCTTCCCAGATAACATGACTGGCATGGTGGGCACCGCCTTGTACGTGGGGCCTGAGGTGCAAGGGAGCACCAAGTCCAGCTACAACCAGGTAGAGCTAAGGCACTAAACCCTGACATGGTAGTTGGCTGTCATGTCGTTTTTGTATTTTTTGAATCTTGAGTGTTTGTTTAATATTGTTGCATTACATCTTTCTCTCTGTCTTACTGATAATAACCCAATGAGCCAAAACATTACGAGCATTAGACTTGTTGACATGCGCTTGGGGCCGCATAGTTGCAGGCCAGTCAGAATGCCCATACTGACCCCTGACCACAATGATCAGCGTCAGAACTGCACCTTGGAGCTGTGGAAGGTCACCTGGTCTTATGAATCCCGTCTTCTGTAGCATCATGTCGACAGGCGGGTACATGTCGAGCATTTGTGGCATGCATTGGACCGACAAGTCCGATCCATGGCTCCATAGCCCCGCATGCAGAAGGACTCGGTGTAATTTGTGTTGTAACACGTTACCTTGGAAAACGATCGACAGGAGTATCTTCTGCACAAAACTATGACCAATTTCTGTACGCTAGGTCCTGTGTTAAGACTGATGATGATGATGATGATGATAAAATGGTATTATAATGTTCAGCAGGATTCCAGTGCTACAGGTCCTTCACGTCCTACACATTTCTGTCTGTCTCTTCCTCAGAAGGTGGACCTCTTTAGCCTTGGAATCATCTTGTTTGAGATGTCATACCGGCCCATGACCACCGCGTCTGAGCGGATCGCTGTCCTCAGCCAGCTGCGCACGGTAAGGCCCCCGGCCTGGACGGGACGGGAGCCCACCCCAAAGATTTTAGACCCCTCACCATCTCAGTGTCGCAATCGTTTACAGGAGTCCATCCAGTTTCCTGAAGACTTCCGGGGGTCTGAACAAGGAACACAGGTAATACTTCGTCAATTACAGGGATTATGGGTAATGCTTATAGGCATAACCCTGGCTGACTGGGTCCTGTGCTCACAGAGCCACCTCCATGCTGCCCCACGTAACGCTTTGTGTCAATCAGTAACTTAAAGGCGTCGTAACGTGATGGCTGGGATGCACTTGAGCGTCTGTGGTCTCCCCCCACAGATGAAAGTGATCAGCTGGCTGCTGAACCACGACCCCGCCATGCGGCCCACAGCTGTGGAGCTGCTGAAGAGCGACCTGCTGCCGCCCCCTCAGATGGAGGAGTCCGAGCTGCACGAGGTCCTCCAGCACACCATGAATAACGTTAACGGCAAGGCCTACCGCACCATGGTCAACCGGCTGTTCACCCAGAGCGTCGCCCCGGGCATAGACTATGCGTATGACATAGACTTCCATAAGGTATGAATCGGGGTACCTCACACGCGGCTTGAAAGAGCTGCCATTTGGAAAGTGTCCCATAGGTGTCACTCTCGAGCTTTGAGCGGTAAATGAAGCTCTGACCGCAACCTTCCATTCATGCATGGATCATTTGTCTGCTGTAGTTATTGAATTACACTTTATAATTGGATTGTTTGTCTTAAGTCTGCTGCATTTCCCTTGATTTCAGGGGAGTTTTAATGCCAGTGCTGCCAAACTCCAGCAGTACGTGCACGAAACAATTACCAGGATATTCAAAAAGCACGGTAAACCTTCCATGCATTTTCTGTCATTTAAACCACTGGCCAAGGTTTTTCTGCCCTTGTTTTACCTCCTTCGATCCACAGATGCCCAACCCCCTTTACCAGTGTGCCTGTGTATCATACATCTTTTTTTTGCACCCCCCCCCCAGGTGCGGTGCGTTTTCAGACCCCCCTGCTCATGCCTAAGAGCAAGGCACTGTACGAGGGCAGTGACCTGGCCTGCTTCATGGATCACAGCGGCATGCTGGTTACCCTGCCCTATGACCTCCGGGTGAGCGGCTGGGAAACAGGAAGTCTCTCTGTCGCATGGTGTCTTAATAGTGCAGCTGCTTTCTTTAGATGGATAATTGTAATCCTTTCTTCATATCCACCCTGCAATCTTCTGTATTGTTGTTTAGTAAAAAAATATATATTTTTTTGGCCTTTAACCGCAGCTGGCTTTCGCAAGATACGTGGCCCGGAGCAACATTTCCAGTTTAAAGCGGTAACGTACCCTGGGACGTTCATTGTCATGATGGTTTCAGATCAAGATGCAGCTTTGCAGTTTTGCAGAGTTCTTTTTCTATAAAGTAAACACCCCCCCACCCCCCACCCTGGCAATGGTCTCTGTGCAGGTACAGCATCGACCGGGTGTTCCGACCCCGGAAGCCCGACCGCACGCACCCCAGGGAGCTGTTGGAGTGTGCGTTTGACATCGTCACCCCTGCCACCAGCAGTCTGCTCCCTGACGCCGAGACAATCTACACCATCTCTGAAATCATCCAGGAATTCAGCACCCTGCAGGTACTGATCTGTTTGCACTGCCTACGGAGGGCCTGTTGCTTTGTGACTGTGGTTTTATCCTGAATAGGGTTTCAAAATCTGTGCGTGATTTACTTCTGAATAAAGAGTCGAAAGGGGGGGTGCTGAGCATGTTTTCTGTTTGAGTCGTGCGGTGCGTAGGATTATAGGTGGGGGTAGTAATGGTCTTGGTCCTGACAGGAGAGGAACTACAGCATCTACCTGAACCACACCAGCCTGCTAAAGGCGGTCCTGCTGCACAGTGGTATCCCCGAGGACAAGCTCCAGCAGGCCTCCAACATCCTGTGCGATACCATGGTTAGGCTCCGCTCGCTCGTGCTTGTGAGGTAGGAGACCCGCGTCATATGCTAATATCCTCTCTCGCGTCCTCCGTCTCTCAGACAGAAAAACTAACCCGGCGAGAGGTGGAGGCCAAATTCTGCAACTTGTCCCTCTCCACCAACAGCGTGAGTAGCACCTCATGGTCTTACTGGTTCGAGCCTGTCAGGAAGAACAGGCCCATAACTGCTTCAGAGTAGCTTAGCTCTCCTTGGGATCCAATGCTCGTAAATGTCTGGTGGTGGCTGCTATGGTGATAACAATGGATTAACAATGATGCACAATACTTATAACATCCCTGACCTTCGACCCTTTCATTCGCAGGTACAGACACTTTACAAATACATTGAACAGAAGGGGGCGCTCCATGAGCTCCTTCCCCTGATCAACTCCCTGACCAAGCGGAAAACCGCCGTTAGCCAGCTAGCCAAGCAGGGTGTCAAGGATCTGGAGGAGGTCACTGGCCTGCTGAGGAAGTTGGGCATTAAGCTGCAGGTATGTCAAACGTGCTCACCTACAGCTGGGGTGCTTTCTGTAACCATGAAGTCCCCCATCCACAACAGGAAGTGATGCAAGTGTCAATTTTGTTTCTCTTTTGAACAGGTGGTGATCAACCTGGGCCTGGTCTACAAAGTGCAGCATCATCGTGGTGTCATCTTCCAGTTTGTGGCGTTCGTGCGCCGCCGCAAGCGCACAGTGCTTGAGATCATCGCAGCCGGTGGGCGGTATGACCATCTGGTGAGCTTCTCGTCGGTTACTGGCATCTGGGTTGAGGCTGATCATCGTATTGTCACGTGGTAGGCAGTGGTCCCCGGTTCAGGATCTGGAGAACACCCCTGTGATTGAGACGCAGAAGCGGGACTTGCGTGGATTTCAAAACTTAAAATATTGTCGTGTGGGACGATATTAAAAGGATAAAGGATTTGAGGACCAGTGGTGGAGGAGGATCTCAATAGAGGTTGGGCTGGAACCTGTGGGTGAGCAGAAGGCAGATATATGGGCCAGGATGGGCTTTGTGTTATCTTATATCCTCAACCCCAAGCCTACAGCGTTGGCTGTTAATGAAGTCCAGCTGAGCTGTGATTGACTCAGTGGCTTCTGATTTTCTGAGACCAGTGAAATAGGAGACTGTTCGGTTTGCTGTGATGTTCTCTGTGATGTCACGCAGTTCCAGGAGTTCCGTGGCCCCACGTCCCCGCCCGTCGCCCTCTCTGCCGTCGGTGCCAGCGTGGCTTTGGACAGGATCTGCGCGTCCCTGGCCAACATGGAGGAACCGGTGTGTTACCTTTGATGGGTCCAGTGTGTCTGTTCAAAATGATGATTCTTGAAACAAAAATTAGTCCAACGTAAATAATGGTATTTTAAACTGCGCATGTTTTCTTTTTTCTTCGTTAATTTTTAAGTAGTACAGAAACCTAATACTGTTACCTCACAGCATGGCTGCCTGCCTCACACTGCCCTCCCCATCACCCCCCCCCCAGCCCTCTGTTAGCTCCTGTGACGCCCTGGTACTCCCCGTGGGCCACACCTCCATGAGTCGAGCCGTCGTCGTCGTCCAGAAGCTGTGGAGCTGTGGCGTGTCCGCGGAGATCGTCTACGACGTGTCTCAGGTCGGCCTTCATCCTCGCTTACCTCCTGTGCAGTGTGTCATTGTTTCACAGGCCATTTTCTACCAAAAGAGGGCGATGTTACGAAGGTCTCTCTCTTGGAAGAGCAAAGATATTCAATTGACAACCCAGGTCTTCGCTTTATAAGGAAATTTGGTAGAAGTATATGAACCATACAAGAGACTAATATCTGCACTATTCACTGTTGCTTCAGAGATGTGTAAAATATGTCAGCGTTTGAAACATAATGCTGCCTCAGTCAGATCTGCTGCCATACTGGTGAAGGTCAATCTCGCCATCCTGACTGTAGAAGTTTTTGTGTGTGTGTGTGTGTGTGTGTGTGTGTGTGTGTGTGTGTGTCACACTACATTTGTTTTGTGATACGCTGTTTGCTTTCCAAGTTATCACAAACATATCGTAATACCGCCGCGGCCTGAACTTGGAAAAGCTGGTGGAAACTACTGATGGGTCATTAGCCAGGGAGTCGGATCTGAAGATCATATGCTTCAAACGTCCAGACAAAACTAAATTGAGCATATTGGCGAGAATGATCTTACGACGGCGTATGAAAGGCAACCGCTGCGGTGATCGCTGTTTTGGCGCATCACCTGTGCATCGTCCCCAAAGCAAACGTTTTAGTTTGTGCTGATCCCGCCCACTGTCCGTGATTGGCTAACATAAATGTGTCACCCAGGAGTCGGGCAGCTTGGTATGCTTTGCACTACACTTTAAATATTGTAAATTAATATCTGTATCTTGTATTCTTATTAATAGTAAATGTCATGACTGATATTTGCAATGGAATTTGTGTGTTTCGTAAGCCTGTAACTTTGAGGGTCATGTAGATTGTAGACTTCCCTGTCTGTCGCTTCTGCAGTTAAACCAGTAATGGCTGTTAAAAAAGAGAGCAGCTTCCATTTTAAAAGAGCTGCTGTCTCCTTTATTAAAATGACTTACAACAGTTTGTTCATTTGGAATCTCTATGGACGCTTCTCTACCGCACCAAGTACTGTACTTTTGGTACTTTTGCTTTTCCATTGGCTTCCGATCGAGTACCAGTACCAAAAGTGCCGAACCAGCTGGGGTACTTCTTTGGTACTTCGGTACTTTGTGGTGGGACTTGAAACGTCTGCCTCTGAAACACATAATACAAATGACACCTTGAAGACAGTTGAACAGTGCAGTAAAAAAAAAAAATGGTACGAAGAACAGATACAACAAAAAGATCAGGGTACTTCTGGTACTTTCTCGAAGAACCACAAGTACGGTACCTGGTGCAATGGAAAATCGCCTTATGTGGATCTGCTGCATCAAAAACATTCTGCACCTTCTAGGGTTGTGGCGTGACGACCAAGATGCAGCCGATTGTTTTTGCCAACGCATTCGATTTGATTTTGTCCGGATGTCGTTTGACGCACAAATAAATGTATTCTCAACGCTTCCAGTTCAATAATGGTTTTGTGGTCGATACATTTTATCCGCCACTATGGAAACTTAGTACACTTAGCTCTGGAGTCTCCTGGGTATTCTGGTTTTTTCCCAGTCCAAAAACATCTACTGTAGTTGAATTAACACCTGTAAATTTCCCATTGTATGTGTGTTCATTGTTGTATTAGCTAACCATGACCCTGTATTGGATAAGGGGTTATAGGTGACTGTATGGATGTGGTCAAACCCCCCATTTCACACACCAGTCACATTCTTCATGTCTATGTTACAGCCCGGCTGCACACAGTCCTTTTATGCCCCCATCCTTGTTCCTCCCCCTTTTGTCCATGTTAGTCTCCATTGTTGTTCACATCCCGCCTCCCCCACCCCCACGCCTGCACATAGTCGAATTCTCACACTTCTCTGTCTTTCACTGCTCCATGGCTGACTCAGGCTCAGACTTTTTCATTTTCCCCGAACCCCCCAAACGCCGGCGAGGTGGGGCTGCCGAATGCCGGCTGTTTGGCGCACGCTCCTGCCGCATCGCAGTGCCCGCCGGCCGCTGCCAATTCCCAGCCCTGGTGCATTTCCAGGGGTTGGGCTTTCACCGCCCAAATATGGGCGCCGGCTGGCCACGTGCTCTCCATTGTGTGGCACGTGGCTGAAAGCCGGGCTGGGTAACCATGGCCACGGCTCTCGTATCCCAGAATCCTCCGGTCCTGGGGATTGTTAGTGGGCCGCTTCATGGTGTCAGCTTCTCTGACGTCTGTCGACACGGCAGGCCTATTAAATCCTCCCTCCATGTTTGATTAGAGCCATTCGGCCTCCTATCGCAGTCGTGGGCCAGTGAGACGCCTGCCTGCCATGAGTATTACGTGAGGCCTCTCGTGTCGGAATTGAACGTGACCGCATCCGTTCCTCGCCAGCCCGCTGGAATTTATTACTCAGCTGCAGGAACATTTGTCCCGTGTAGTAATCCACCATTCTATAACATGACAAACCCCCTCCCTCCCCTTTTTTGGTTCTGCTTTGGGTCTAAGTGCTGGTGAAATGTGGAGGGTACAGAAAAATCTGCCCAGGAGTACGAGATGAAAGGGGCAGCCTTTTCCAGGGGGGGTCCCTGGCAGAGGAGGTGCCCCTGGCTCTGGGTCGAGGCCCCAGGCTGGAGTTCAGCTCAGGACATCGGTGCCGTGCCGTGTGAGGGAGTTTGGTCTAGGGCTGCGCAGCCCTGACTGACAGTGTTCATGTCTCCAGCCCCAGGAAGCTGTGTTGGAGAACTCCCGCCAGGCTGGCATCACCTGCGTGGTGCTGGTGTCCGACAAAGAAGGCAGCTACGTCAAGGTGAGTCCATCCTCCTGCCCCCTGCCGTGGCCGCCTCATCCCTGGGGGAAACATTATGAAACACAAGCAAACTTGCACCTTTGGGCCAGTAAGCACACTGTTAAAATCCTCCTTAGCTCACCATGCAGTTATTCCGAGATGTGCGGTTATTTCGAGGTGTCTGGTTATTTTGAGGTACCTGTTTATTCCAAGCTTTGATGCTTTTACTTGATACCATCAGATGTTCTGCAGCCCCATTTCGCCGTCCTAGTCACTGTGCGCTGGTTCCTCCTCAATTATGACTCACAATTGTGTTTAAATCGATTGAAATAACTGTAAATAGTGATTACGTATTTGAGTCTTCGATTAAATTTCAGTAACGATTTACTGATTTGCTTTCCCATCTTCCTTGAACAATCACAAATTTAATTAGTTAATTACAAAATTAATCGTTTCAGTCAAAAAGGATCAAATCATGGCAGCGTGTGATTACTACATATGCGTAATTTTTTTCACTTCGCTCCTTTTAGCATGCGTCATGTCGGCGAACATGTTCATTAACGCAGTGATGCATTAAATCAGATTCATTCAAAGCCCAGCTTGACTGAAACCAGATTTCTGAGTCTCTGCCCAAACTGTGGTTGTCATAAAGGGGCATTGCGTTGGATGGAAGCCAAAGTGTGATGTTTTTTTTTGTCATTTCATCTAAGGTCAAGTGTTTCGAAAAAGATCGTCAGTCAGAGAAGCGGATTCCAGAAACAGACCTACTGGATCACATAGTCCAGAAATGCCGGACCAGGTCTTTTGACGACAGAAATGGCAGGTCTGTGCATGGTCTCTATAGCAAGTAATGTTGTGATAAACTGATGTTTTATTGAAAGTGTGTTTTTTCGGTTATAGGGACATGTGTGAGAGTGCTTCCCTTCAAAACCCCAAAGGATCAATTCTTGCTACCTCAGGTACGGTGGAGCCAGCTGACTCATAATGCACCCTTTATGGGATGTGTTCTTACGCAGTTGGGTCTGCACATCAGCGGGCAGAACACTGTAGACACCAAGCTTTCATGGGGGAGAGCAGAGTTCTGTGGAGAAATGCAGCTATGCAACTCCTCTGCTTCGCTGGCGCCCCCTAGCTACTACTGCGAATGGAGCAGTGTGTTTTTTCACGGTTGGCGTGTTTGTTGTACCCCGAGCTGCGACCTTTGACCTCTGTTTGAAACTCTCCGGCGGCTCGAGACAGGTTGTGGACGCGTATGAGATGGATTGGGTGGTTGGGCCGGACCTGCCTGTCAGGGGTGTTAATTTCTTCACTCTCCCGGCGCTCCTTGATTTTTATGCGATTCCATTAAAAAACATGCACATGGGAGAAACACCCCATTATAGTTCAGAATTGGTGTTTTTGGGCTTAACGGCAAAGCCAATTGTTCCTTAACGTTTCCCACCTGCCCCGGCTACCCTGTGCCACATATTTAAGATGTAACAGTAAAAGTATTTTAACGTTAGCCGTGTCTGTATGAGCCGCTTAATAAAATGGGCCCATGGAAAGATTTTTCAGCTGTTTTTTTTTCGTGTGTGTTGGAAGTGGGGGGCGGGTGGCAGGATGTGAGTGCTGCTGACTTGGAGGGGGGGTCGCTTTTCGGCAGGGTCGTCAGAGCCACACGGGAGCAACGTCCCCGTGACCATGAGCGTCAACCTCATCACTCCTGAAAAGGTGTCCGCTAGCACCAGGAGGCGTCATGAGACACAGGTGGGTGCCCTGGGGGGGATCTTTGCCTTATGTCTGACTCTCTCCAGCCTCTTCCTTTTTATCCTGAGACTCTGTGAGTTTTGAACATGTTCCCCTGCTATCGGGACCAGAATGTTGTGTGGGAGTCTTTTTCACATTAAGAGGTAAATAGTTCCCAGTGGCTCCTCATTACCGTAACGATGACTGTGACGGCCCCTTCTCTCTGTGCCTGTTTCTAGATACAAACCAGACTGCAAAACCTCGGTAGCAATTTGCAGAATAAAAGCAGCAATATCGAAGTTGTAGCGGTAAGTGACCCGTTTTTCCGTCCGCGCTTCTCTTTGAGTTAGAATGATGAAAGCTTGCCGGAGAAGCGGATGAGATCTGTGTTGTATTTTTGGCAGCATGTTGTGTACAGGGGTTTGGTGATCTGTATCCAAGTAATTCCGATCATAACAGCGCAATAAACAGAACAGAAGGAGAATGTCAGTTGTCCGTAAATCTCTTGTGTTTCTGTTTAGCTTGTGATACACTAGGCAAAAGCTAAACAAAAGCCAGTCATTTAGTAGATCGTAAAATGTGTGATTTATTGCTGTGTGCAAACATTGTATTTGTTGTTGTACGTTTCAGGCTCATGGGAGGCATCAAGGCTCTGTTCTCTGTCGCACATTCGTATAGATTAATGAACAAACATCTTTTTCCCTCACAAGTAGCTTCACACGTTGCACAACACAACACCCCAACCTGTCAGCCTTTCGAGGCTGACGCATGACACCAGACTCCTACCTCTGATCCACGTTGCGAGGCATGAAATTGTACACGGCTCATTTTAAAATCGCAGCTTTATTGGCCAATGTGAAGCTTTAGGCTGAGTTCCTTCTTCCGAAATTCTTTGCTTTGTTTGGCCTTAGAGGTGGTCTGGAGAGATGAGAGATTGACGTTCTGTTTAGGAACCATGCAGTTGTGTTGGTTTATTTGTAGGACTAGTTTAGCCTGCATCCAAAATCTTTTTTTGTAGTAAGTAGAAAGCCTCAGGTGGTACTGAAGTTGTAAACCCTGCAAGGGCTGGTTCGTGTTGGGCTCTGTGTAGATTTGGTAAATATTTACTGCTTGTTGCTATCTCTCATACATCAGTGTTAATCTGGTTTCCACTGGGATCTGCAAAACATAAAATTAAGTTCCTCGTGATAAAATAGACCATTGTACCCCCAACCCCCCCCCCCCCCACATACTCATACTCCCTTGTTGCTCTGTTTCAGGTTGACCTGCAGAAGGAAACACTGATCAACTTCCTGTCTCTGGAGGTACGTGCTGAGCTGTTAGCCTGAATTACTAAAGACACTTCACCTATCTGAATGTCGGCATGGGCCAGACAGGACGGGGGTGACCTTGGGGGCCTGGTGCGGGGTAGGAAATGGGGGGGGGGGCTCCCTGTTTACGGTGTTCAGCGATAGCATCAGAAGCTGCCAGTCCACCTTTCCGGCCAACGGGAAGCGTCATGAGAGCAGAAATCCACAGGGCCAAGCAGATTTCCAGCCAATGTCTGGAGCCGCCTAATGTTAAACGATACGAGGAATAAAGAACCGCGACCGGCAAGCGATGACGTCAAAGCTAGAGACCCTCTCTCGATGAGTGGGGGCCTGGCTCGTCAAATTGGCAGGCGGGTGTGAAGACCTTACTCCTGGAGGAAACGTAGGAATGAACCTTCAGGAAGCCATCAGGAGCGCAGCAGGGCAGCGTGTCAGTAGCTATACTGAAGGATTAGAGCACTTGGCTTAGTTTACCGTCGATGAGCGTGACTGTGGTCCTCACGCTGTCGGGCAGGAAGGTGCGGCGAATAGCTGAGGTGCCGTGATGACGGGTCAGAACGCCGGCGCGGACCGCGTGATGTCAGTGTCCCAGCATGCGTCTTCTCGTGTGTGTTTATGTGTCTCCACCCAGTTTGATGGTGAGGAGGCGTTCAACGTCAGCGTGAAGAACCTGCTTTCACGGCTCCCCAAGCAGCGCTACCTGAAGTCCATCTGTGATGAGATCCACCAGCTGAAAATGATGCAGAGGTGCGTAGCCTTCAGGACAAGCCCCTCCCGTTCAGCCCTGCTTGACTACCGGCCTCAGGCTCAGCATCTCCTGGAATGACCACATTTTAGGAGGAACTGTAGAGCATGTCTGAAGTGGGGCAGCTGATTGAATTCGTGCCTGCACCCCCGACCACTCCTGCTTATTCAGTGACGGGTTTCTCCAGGCTTAGATACGTGAGCAGCCCTTTCGTTGATTCTGAACCTGAAGCCCCCCACAGGCACGTGCCACATCTCCTCTTGGGTGGGAGCTAGCGGTGGGGGCCTTTCTGAGGTTCTTTAGGCAAGTACACCCCCCACTACTTTGGCGAATTGAAAGCTGATGACCTTGTGCCATGGAGAGGGCAGACTGCGGATGCTCTCCATATCTCCAGTCTTTCAAGGCTCTGGTGGTCCAAGCCTGACCAGTTGCAGGACGGGCTGTTTTGTTCCACCTGAGGGTTCCTTCAGATTACAGTGGTGGGAGGGCGCTGACTGGCTGCTCTCAGTACATCACCTGGAAATCATTTGGTTTTAATTCTCTCTTGTTTCTGGTCAGCCTTCTTTGTGGGCAATTACCTTTATTTGTGTGCCCTGACAATGGGGATATTCAATGTGGATTTTATGTGTTTGTTTTCTTTCCATACAATTTTACCGCCGATCAGGCAGCTCAGTGAGCAGCTGGCTGCTGGCCTCCTAGTCAAAGGCCTGCGCAGTCAGCAGCCCCCGACTGCGCAGCTCGCCAGTGAGGTTGACAGAACCCCAACCCAGACCCCCTTTACCCTACATTACCCTTCCTCTGCTACTTGACCCCCTTTACTTTTTTCCCATAATCCTGTGCTCCCAGGGCTGTGGCCTGACCGTCATGTCTGTGTCTTGTGACAGAGTGGCCGTGGTCGTCTTGTACAGCTACAAGGACGACTATTACAAGGTCCTACTCTAATCCCCGGGCTGGACTGAGGGAGGGGGTTCAGCTCCATGCCCATCACCTCTGCGAAGATGCGAGGCTCTGCTGGACGCCCGTGACACGCAAAGCCGGCAGCACGTGCGCTTCCCTTACAGACAGAAACGGTTTCTCTCTGATCAGCGTGTACCATTCCTGCACCTTGGAACCAACCTTATTTTAGAAAAAAGGCAAACTGTTAAATTGTAAGAGCTGATGTTCGACTGAATACCATGTGAAGAATAATGTTACATAATGGAAAATTTTATATTTTGGAAAATAAGTTTTATTTACTGTGACAATAAATTATGTATTTTGCTTTGAATGACTCGCTGACTCCATATTATGACACAGGTGTGCTGAGCTGTCACATTCCTCCCGTTTGATCTTGCTTTTAATGGGCTGCAGGTAATCTTTTCTCCTTAATTTATTTTGCAATTGTGCCATTTGGCATGAAACGTGACACTCAGGTGACATAATATGGTGAGACCTCACCAAGAAGGTGTGGGGCGGGGAGTGGCAGGAAGAAATCGGTTCCGGTGTCCGATGGCGTGCAGGTAAGGATAATCAGAGCCATGAGACGGTGTGAACTGATTCCCAGGGCCCTGTGCCAGCCCGCCAGCGCTGTCCTGGGAGCCCCGCCCATGCGCTGCCGAGCCGTACGCGATCGTGCGTCCGTTTGGGTGGTGCCACAGAGTGCAGCGAATCTGTGAATTAGCAGAGCAGACGGGGAGATGAGCCGGCATCTGCAAGTGCCGGTTTGACAATCACGGTGATAAGCTTTATGTCGTAACATTTGTAATCAAGCTTCAGTCTTGTTGACGTGTCTTGTCTGTTATACATATGGTCCCTGCCGTGTTTCCCATCCACCCTTGGAAAAGGTTCAGAGAGTAAAGGCTGCTTCTTTTTATTATTCCTCTCCTTCCTGAGTGATTCACAAGTCCAGTGGTGTAGTAATATTTATATAATGTTTCATTTTCCCCTCAGTGATTGTCAGTTGAATGAATATTTTGCAGCAGCAAAGAACCAAACCCACAGATTGGTTGTATTGTTGGAACATTCATGGGATGAACATGTGTTAATGATGACATTCCTCAATGTCAGCCAGGCTCGGAATCCCCCCAGTCATCGTTGGGAATTGAGCTTGCGTGCCGTAATTAGGATGCCTTTTGTGGCCGCTGGCATTTAAAGTAGCAGCTCATTTCCTGTGTATGTTCTTTCTATACGCCAATCCAAGTAGCCCTCCTGATCCGTGCCTCTTTGTGTAACTCGATTACTTAATTTTTTGCGTTACGTAAGGTACATGTATATTTCTGATTTCAGTGTCTCCACTGGGGAATGGCTTGGTCCGTTAGTTTGTCCTGATTAGTTCCAACATAGCATCAAATTACAGTACATCATAAATGAAAATAGCGGATGATGACCCGGAAACAGCTTAGCGCTGCTATCGCTGAGGATATGTGTTGGCAGGTGAAGCTGCCTGGTAGATGACCGCTCTGGAATGTGCACTTTTGTCAGAAATCCCATAGGCTCCTTTGGAGTTCCAGACATTGTTTGGGTTTAGAACCCATTTGTGTTGGTCTCTGGATTGCTGATATGGGATTTGATGCCTTTGGTTGCACTGAACAGGTGCAGATGAACACTAGAATCAGTTCTGTGTTTTGATTCACTATCCATATTGTCAAAGTATTAAGACCAAAGGTCACAGGTCTGCTTTGAGGTCTGGGTTCCCTTTTAGTTATAGTTTCTGCTCTCGCCTCTAATGGTGGAGATTTAAAGGCGAACCTGTTTGTGTTGCTTGGAAGAGGCAGCTATAAGCAGAGAACAAGTTGGAGCTGTAAAGTCAGTCTGCTCAGATTTCAGTGAGCGTCTCTGCCTCTTAAAGAGGTACTCCCGAAGGCGTCTCTGCCTCTTAAAGAGGTACTCCCGAAGGCGTCTCTGCCTTTTAAAGAGGTACCCCTGAAGGCGTCTCTGCCTCTTAAAGAGGTACTCCCGAAGGCGTCTCTGCCTCTTAGAGGTACTCCCGAAGGCGTCTCTGCCTCTTAAAGAGGTACCCCCGAAGGCGTCTCTGCCTCTTAAAGAGGTACCCCCGAAGGCGTCTCTGCCTCTTAGAGGTACTCCCGAAGGCGTCTCTGCCTCTTAAAGAGGTACTCCCGAAGGCGTCTCTGCCTCTTAAAGACCAGTGGCTGCCTGGTATCCTGTGTGGAAGACTCAATTTCCTTATGGTTAATGACTGTGCCCAGTGTGGCACCTTCAATAACCAATCAGATCCTCTAGTCAGTATCCCGCAGTATGTTCAGTGTTTGACCAGTGAAAGCAACTTGAAGATGTGCGTGGGGGGATCTAACGACAGGCAGCTGCTTAGCCACTTAAAGGAAGAAGATATACTTAGTGGGTGACAGGATATAATACTGTGTGTTTCACAGCCTGTAAAATCTAAATGAAAGAGAGAGCTCAGTGCGAGAGGGCTGTGTCTCGCTGTCCAGGAAAGGTGCCTTGGCAGCTGTGTGTGTGTGTGATAAAAACCTGTTATTTTGACGTTGTGGGGACCATTTTTGAGGGGAAATTCAATTTTATAATAATCCATGACTGCAATCAAAAAACAGAAAATGGGTAGGGTAGGGGTTAAGGTTCATTGCTGGGATCAGGGTTTTGCCCATAGAAATGACATCACAAAAATATGAATACAGGTCGGTATGTGTGTGTTCACAGAATCCAAGCCTAAGAAAAACACAGTTGGTAAACTGGGACTTTAACTGTTCGAGTGTGGAAAAATAACGCATTAAGAACTTTAGCAGCTGGGCATATATAGAGTAAAGGTTGTAGTCATTTTTTTTATTTTGTTATAAACAAAATATTCACACAACTATCTGCAGGAGAGCAAAGAGCTTGAACATCATTTCACCATCTGTTTAAACTAGTTTATAAATGTCACAGTTTGCGCCCCCCCCACCCCCACCCCCAGCTGTTTCAGGCAGCTCACTGCAGAAGGAACATTAACTCAAACTTTCAATAATTACACAAATCTCAATACCTTTTCTCAATACCTTTTCCAAGAAAATATGTCAGTGGTACAATTCAAAATCTGAGAGGATTTTGCTGTTTGCCACTGAGAAAATAAATAAGGCAGAGAAGAGTTGGAGATGGTTTTTAATATCTAATATATTTAATATGTATAGCAGCTGCTGCCACCGCGAGTACTGGGCAAAGAGGCTTTCTTAAAGAACTGTTTAGTAATAAATAACACTACGTGAAAAAATAAATAAGGTAATCTGTCAGCTACTTTCATCTACCTTTTTACACTTAGAAATTACAAAATGCAAAAGCAGTGTTTTCGCTTCTTTTAAAGCTCGCTGTTTTTGTTGGTCGCACCCCCTCCCTTTTTGCAATACTGACTTATTTCTGATGTTGATATTTTTTTAATACCGCATGTGCATCTCGCGTTACGTTGCCAATGCATCCTGTTACCCCTCAGCATTTATACAGTAGCGTGCTTCTGTGGGGAAAACAAATCCATAAAGCTTTTCTTTTTGATTTTGGGAGCTAGAGACGGACTTGCCAGACTCCGAATCGCAAATTTATGACTTGTGACGAAATCAAAACTAAAACTGTGGTTTGGAGCCTTGCTGTCTTTTACGGTCTTATATAACGCATTTGATTTATAAATAATCTGCAGGGTATGTTTTGGGTGTCTCTGAGGTCAGGACAGCGTGCCACTCGGGGGACTGTACACCGCGGGGGGGGGGTTGCCTTCTATGCTAATTTTTACCCACTAAACCGAAAAAAACGTTTTTGTACTAAAACGGACACCAGACAGAACATGCTTGTCCTAAACAGATGGAGTGTGAATTTTGACAAAATAACTGAATTGCAAATGTAAATAAATAAAGTTGGTATTTTCTGTTTTCGTCAGGATTACAAAAGTACATTCTTTTAAAGTGTTCCACATGAACAGCTCTGGGAATAACCTTCATGTCATCTGTCCTTAGGAAAATCACCTCACAAAAATGCCCGACTCTTTCTGCCAGAGTTAGTGCATCTTCTCTTGGCTACAGGCTGTGTCCGGTTTCCTGTTTCCTCTGTTCAATGACGATGATGGACAGTTAAATGAATTGGCAATATAATGAGATAAACAGCTCCGGCACAAAACAAGTCACTCTCAGTGAAGAGGAAAGATGTCGAAGTTGAACTTAAACTTGAAACAACTTACTGTAGGACCTTCGAGAACCTGCAAGCAGGATTCCAAAATATCTGAGCTGTACATGTGCAGGGTGTGTTCATTCTGACATTCTGCAGGTCCAGTGTTTACATCCCTAAACATGGAGCTGCCTCTTGCCGAATCAGGAAGATCTTGCTTCATGAGCTGACAGGGAATGGTAAGGCAAATGTTCACAGCTTTGAGATTGGCCAACCTGCAATGTCTACAACAACAGCCAAATTGACTAAGAATAATACAAAAACAAAAGAAAATATACATAAATATACCTCAGAAAAATAAGATGTGGAAGCCCAATTTCCTAAATCTTTATATGTATTTCATTAACCTCCAGTTTCCATTTCTTATGTCAGCTAAGAAAAGATGTGTGGTAGCTTTCTTCCAGTCTCCAAAACAATAGGTCCTCTTCAATTAGAGTGGCTCCCAGTTCCATCTCTAAACTTGTCAGTCAACTTTCCATCGCAAGACGCAATCCAGTGAAGGCTTCACTCTCAAAAAGCTGTTTTTCCAACCGATCAGCCTCTTACTGCGAGCCAGTGTCCAATAATATTTAATCGTAATTCATGGCCTGTGTCTCTCTCTTCGTTTTCTGCGGTCACAGCGCGAAGATCTCCTTGTAGTTCCCCGGGGAAGTGCGGACAGGGCCTAGCGCAGCAGCTCACCGTGCCCGTAGAAGAGCTTTGCTCGTGGGATGCTCAGCCTGTCCCCACACGGGGAGCCTGCCTCTGGCGAAAAGTTCATCCCGTAGTCGGAGATCTTCATAGCCTGGAACTTGTTCTCTTTGGACGGCTCCATGTATGCAGGGCTTTTGTTCACGTGCTTCTTCAGGATCACCGTCTGGAATGAAGGTACAGTAGAGACGCCCTTGTCTTTGGGGGGAGCCTCAGTCTCTCGCAGCGATGCCATATGCATACCGACCCCCTTACCTTTTTTGGCGTGCTGTAGCACGGCATCTGCACCCACTTCTTCTTCTTGTTGACCAGGAGTGCCACGACGAGGAAGATCACGATGGCCAGGAGGAGGCCAGCCAGGATCCAAGCCATGGACTGGTAGATCAGAGCAACTTCTGTCTGGTTGGGGAAGTCTTCACCGAGGCTGCTTCCAGCTGTAGTACGGCAAAATGCAACTAGAGCCAGTTCCACCAAAACTTGTGCGGCACACCACTGGATCTGTGATTGCATTATATTCTCCTAGGGTTAAGCGAAAGTAAAACATGGCTTATTCCTGCTGAGGCTATAAGGAGCTAATTCCAGAGCCATGATGTCAAGGGACTGCATTTGGTTGGCTTCTCACCGCTGCATTTTTCGGGGGATGATTATATGCGATCAGCAACCACCAAGACAAACAAAGCACAATTCTTGCAAAATTAGATGTTACGAAATGACCCTTGGCATCAAATATCAAAACATTCATTTAGAACCATGGAAACAAGAGGGGGTGTGACTGAGCGATGCATGTGACCACATCTTACTGGTTACTATGACGACAAGCGGCGGCTGGCTGGTGCCGCCCTCTGACAGCACTGTGGTATTCTGCTTGGGCTCCATCGTGGACACCAACAGCGGAGCACTGGTCGTCCTCATACCTTCAAGAGCACAAGAACAAGAAACAAAACCCAAAGTAAACAGTCACAAAAGTCTACCAGAGCTTCATCGTCACACTGGATCCCGTCTCCCGCTTAAGATGGCCGACCAGATTTGAGAAGGTGTTTTATTAACTGCTAACAAGCATCAGCTTAATATTTCCTCAAGCTTCCCAGATGCTCTAAGGTTTTTTCCTCACGCCATTACGCACAGGGGAAGAGTCCCCGCTCTAGCTTTGCTCTTTGCGACGGACATGATATGTTTCGGATTGTGATCTTTGTTGCCGTATGTGGTGTTAAGCCGTCTGATGGTGAGACGAACATTGCTGGGATGTCCACAGTTTATATATAGGGTGTGAAAAAGCCCCTTAAAATGACTGGAGTGAAATGGCCGAAAATGTTTGTCGACTGTCGTCTTGTTATTTAAAACGATCCTTGTAATGTTTTCACCAACTGGCCTCCCCGTTTCTTTGACCGGGCTTATGGTGTCTGGAGGAGGCTCTGCAGTCTCGTTTACGCCGAGGTTAGCAATCCTCAGGTTTTTGGACACTAAGCTTCCCCTCTGGCCTGCCTTAGTGCTTCATGGTTTATGTTTAGTACCCTAGCTGATGCTAAACTGCACCTATTAATAGAGCTGGGTCTCACTTTGTTACTTCGCTGCAGTTCCCTGTCGCCGCCAGTCCGCTTTTTTGTCCCCTTCCACCTCCTGCGTGTCTGATTTTTACCCGTGACTTAATTAAAAAGCCCTTGATCACCTGGCTAAGGCATGCAGGTGGTGACCTTGACCACGTGGTCGGGAAACTGTAAATATAATAAACTGTAAATAATGCATAAGGAGGTGGTTGGCGGTTGGTGGTTGGCGGTTGGTGGTTGGCGGTTGTTTTACCCAGGCAGTGTGGGCAGCACTGGCCCTTGAGGAGCACGGGCACCCTGCAGTTGGCTGGCGGGCACCGTTGTGAGAAGCACTGGATGGTGCCATTGTTGCAGGTACAGCTGGTGCAGGGGTTGACCTTCCAGGAATCGCCAGCCAGTAGGATATCCCCCTCGCTGGAGATGCAGTACCCCGACTGGCTGCCGTTGACCGGGAGGAGAGGCTTGAGCTGGTCTTCTGTACATACAGGAGATCACATGAACATGAAATCAAAACTTAACACCACTCAGTCACAGTGCTTTTTGTGTGGGGCAGGAACATGGGTAGTGAGAAGCTCATGGTCTGAGCTGCCATGCGGTTCTCATTTTCTGTGTCGGGGGGGCACACTGTCAGAGTGCATAGCAAGAGTGGAACCATGCGTAGCCAATAGGCTCTGGGTTCCACATGTGATTCTCTGTCGACAGCCCCCACGTAAAAGACCAGCCGGTTTGGGCTGGTCCATTTATGGGCTTGTGTGAGGCCTAAAAACAGGGCTTTTCTCCACTGAGGGACTGAGCATGTTCCGCTGAGATTCATTCAAGAGGGATTCCTTCCAGAGATGACCTACAACTGACGTGAAAAAGCCTAATCTCTGAAGCATTTTCGGTTTATCTCTGAGGACCCGATCTGTCATCTGGTGCCCATGGAATGAGGTAACCAACAATTAGGAATTAGCATCATCTGTGGTGAATAAAAGCAGTCAGGGCAGGGAAGAGAGCAGGAGGACAGGAAGGGAACATCTCAGTACCTGGACACACGTAGCAGCAAGTGTCCTTGTTCCTGGCCGGGGCCTGGCAGAGGGCGGGGGGACACACCTCGGTCTCACACAGAACCCGCCCCCTCCTGCAGGTACAGTGTGTGCACCCGTCCAGCGTCCAGGTCTCCCCTTCCACGTAGAAGTCCCCCCCGGGGGCTTGGCACACCACCAGGTCCGTCCCCTCGGGCTGCCCGCTGCCCGACTCATCTGCAATATGGGATCCATGAAGCCCGTCAGCAGCACGCACAAGTACAGCAGAGGCGGGGGGGCCGGATTGGCTGTGGGGGTGTGAGTGCTCGCATACAGACAAACAGAACTTTCATTTATGATAAACTGGCCATACGCCTCTAGCAGCTGCCTGTGATGTGCTTTCCGTACAGTACCAGTCCAAAGTGTGGACATGCCAAGCTGCCTACAAAGGAGAGTGATACTGTCACATCACATGACCTGGACACCTGACCTAAACACAGCAGAAATGGTTTTGAAGGAGCTTGGCAAGAGTGTGAAGGAAAAGTGGAGCGCAGCATATACGTGGGACCTCTTGCAGGACAGCTGGAAAAGCATCCCAGGAGGCCACCTCATGAAACTGGAGCAGAGGAGAAATTAGGGTCAGCCAGTGCCTGGAGGAATTGGGCTTAATGGCCTTGCTCAAGGGCCCAATGGTGGGATCACACTGCTGACCCCGGGATTTGAACTGGGAACCTTCTGAGTCCCAAACCACAGAGCTGCCCCCATAACAAATTAATTTTAATACTTTTTTGGTCAATGCATAATTCCATATATGCTATTTTATAGTTTTTATGTCTTTGTATTATTTTAAAATGTAGAGAAAAGTCCACATAAACCTTAATGGATAGGTGTGTCCAAACCTTTGACCGGTACGGCATGAGCCTGGCGCGGCACATGTTTTTGGAGGAGAGCTCAGCCCTGGGACCACATCCTGTTTCTGTCAGCCAGTACCTTCACAGGTGGGGCAGCACAGGTCTGGCCTGACTACAGGCTGCTGGCAGCTGGGCACGGGACAGGTGATCAGCACGCACATCTCTCGCCCGCCGTGGCAGTAACAGTCGCGGCAGCCGTCGTACCAACTCTCGCCCTCCTTGTAACGCTGCCCGCTGGCCGTGAGGCAGTAGTGTGGGGCCGCAGCCGGGGCCGTGGTGCTCGGCACGCGGCTGGTCTCTGAAAGACACACGAATGAGCGTTTTCACGGGGGCGAGGAGAACAGACTCACGGCGCCGATTAACCTCCATGAAAGACGGGGCACGTGAAATGCGCTGAGGTCCTGGAAGCCACGTCGATTAATGCTTCCAGGAAGGAAGCAGCTGAACCATTACCGTGACGACCAGACCTGAGCGCCTCGTGCCAAAGCATGACTGGAGAGTGGCTGGTTGCGTCTATATAATGGGGATCCTTTCACAGCACAGGATGATGATAAGCAAAAACAGGTCCAGATGTCCTCTACGAGCCAGTCACACGTTAAGCTGACAAACGGTAGGATTCACAGCGCATATTCCTTCAAGAAAAAACCGCTCTAATCCGAACTTAGCATAACTACTGTGTAGGGAGACATAAAGCTTAATCATTTCCTTCTGTTTTTCACATGTAGTGCAAGGAAAAGTGAATAACAACGGCCAGAGATTGGATTAATGCGCTCAGCGTCACACAACAGGTAACAATTAAGCCTTCTTCTGTGTTTCCAATCTTTCGACCAGCACGAGTGCCAGAAGTACACGGTTCAAAATAACACGGGCCTTTTCTGAGCCTGAGAAAGAGATCTCTGTTTACTTCCCCTGCCTTTACCCAAATTTATACTGAGCAAACAGAAAAAAAGTTATTTCCCGATCTTTAAATATTTCGAGGGGGCGCAACTTTCAGATCTGAAGTCTTCAAAAATAAATTTCGGTGATATTTCTGAGATATGTTTGTGTTTCCTGGGGTGGGGTTGTCATGGGAGGAGAGAAAAACACTGAAATATTTAGAATGTTAATAAAAGTATAAACATGGCAAATAAATTTGGAACAGTAAAAATAATTTAAATCACAAAATTACTTATTGAAATGTAATTACACGGTCGGGTCCTGGCAGAACTGAAACAGTCAGTAAACAACTTCATAGCATGTGTCCCAGATAAACCTTTGGAATTCACAAACACTTAGATTTCTCAGCAATGCTTTGTCGGACAAAAGCACACCCTTTGGTGTGTAAAGGAAGACAGACGGAATTTCCTGTTCCTCAAAACAGGAAGTCCCGCCCCCTGTGCTCTATATGCTGTAGTGTCGATGGCACAGGTTTCCTTGTTACTGAGCATGGAAGGCAGGCCTGTCCACGGCCCTGATGAATATCCATGAGAAGCCTCTTCCCACCTTTGCACATGCAGAGCGAGCAGCCCTTCTTGCTCTGCTGGTAGCCATCGCTGCAGCTCTTGTCACAGGTGAAGGGTGGGCATTTCACACAGCGACACATCTCGCAGCCATGCTTGTTCCTCCTGTGGGGCACATGCGGATATCAGTTCAGCGGTGCATTGTGGGAAGGGGCCGACCACTGAGACACGCACACACGGCACTCTGGAACCAGATGGGCAGCATTAGCGCGGTGGGCATCTGTTTCCGTTTTCCGCGAATATATACGAGCTGTCTTTGAAGAGAGCGGAAAAAAACGGGACCCTAAAATGAGAGCGACCCCGTCAGCGAGTGTGGTACAACACCACAGTACCCTCCATTCTTACTCGTGCCCCTTTACTCCCTTACTGCTCCCCGGCAGCCTCGGACGACACCAGCAATGCAAGTGGCCGATGTCTGACTGGCGTAATGCCTCTTTTAACGCGTGCCACGACCGCCGAAAAGGGGCGCCGATTTTCACATTAACACACCTACCGCAGTCCTCCTCTCAGCACCTCCAATTAGACCGGGGTCGTTAACGGGGGAAGCCCCTCCGCAGCCGTGGCACGGAACAGGATTGGCCGAGGCGGCTTGGGCCCTTTGCTAATCCCGCCAGGCGATTAAGGTAGAAACGGACATGCTTCCAATTAAGTATGAGCTCATGGCTCATTTGTGAATAAGCAATTGCAGCAGAGGCCGGGGGGGGCCCTGTGAGTAATCACATGTAAGGGCAACATACGGGGGGGTGGCACAAGGTGGGGGGAGCTGGCTAGGAAAGTGAAACAAGCAGGATCCGGTAATGACAGCCAGAGGTTGCTCTGGGGAGGGGAGCACACACTCCGCTAGCGGAAAGCGCTGATACGTCCACGTGCCCTTGGGGTCTCGCTCTCTACCATGAGCTATGAGGAGCTGCAGCAGCCTCTGCCCCCCCCCCACCACCCCACCTCCATGGGATGTTTACTAAGGCCATTCAGAGGCTATTTTGGTGCTTCATTTTGGATTTTTCCCAAAGCGGGACCCCCCCCCATGTCTGGGACTGGTCCTTCACAGCCAGAGCACACCGAGGTTCCGCCAGTGCGAGATTCAGGCCAGTGTACTGACAGCCATTACACACGTTTAAGTAAAACTCCTGTTAAAATACACCGATACATGTGGGTAGTGAAAGCTCTGAAACACCCCCCCCCCCCCGCCGCTGTCAAAGGTTTCAGCTTTAGGCAATTGTAGCTCCCAGAAAGTGTGAAAAAAATTAAATTAAACAAATATGGAGCCAAACATAATCAAAATCGGAACACATAGACGGGCATGAGGAGAGCAGAGAGCCCCACCCCCCACCCAGAATGGAAAGCCGTCTGGTGGGTCGGGTCCAAGTTCCTGGTCCTCATATTAAACATTTAATGGAAACCACCCCCCCTCCCAAAAACCACGTTTGGGCAAACACCTTTATTAACCACGTTTTTTACTTTTAGATGATTTATGAAAAGCGGGGGCTGCCGTCAGGAGCTTCCACATGTTTCCTGTACTTAAGGGGATTGGGGGGGGGGCATGCATGGCCTGCCGGAGCAGAATTTAAGCCTACCTGGCAGCACTGCGGGCCCACAGCGGTGCTGCCCGTCGGGCATCAACTGGACCTGAACCTGGCAATCTCCCAACCCTCCCAACAAGACTCCCAGTGTTCCCAGTGCTCCCGCTGTTACTGTGCTGAGAATTTCAGGACCCTTAGCATCACTTCCCTGTTAGCCGGCCGGCATTTCACCATGACTTACACGTATCCGTAGGGGCAGCTCTTGTTGCACGACAGCGGGCGGCATCTGGACGGCTGAGGGGCGCATTCACATGCTTCGCAGCCGGAATCGTCCTTCTTGTAGCCGGAGGGACAGGGCAGGGAGCAGGATGTGATCAGGTCTGGACATATGGGGTCTGAAGAAAGAGGGGTCAGCACTGAAACTGCTGTTCTAATCCAGTGTGAAGCCGTGCTGAATGTGGTTTAAAAAGTACAGGGTGCTTCTGATACAGAGAAAGGTCTTTCTGGTTTTTTTTGGGGGAGCATATTTTATTGCATGCTATTGTACACTGTGGTATTGGATGCTGTAGAGTGTGTGACGTTTGGTATGGGGTTAGATGAGAAGTTTAGTGTTTTTCTTGGTTATAAATGGTGTTTGTGGGGGGGGGGGCGGGGGTTCTTACTATTCACGCAATGGCAGAGCAGGCAGCCGTTGTTGTCCTGCAGGAAGCCGCGGGGGCAGTCGCTTGTCGTCAGGGAGCAGTTCTCCAGGGGTGGGCACAGGAGGGGACTGACTGTCTCAAAGGAGGGCTCTGCGGGGACACAGTCGCCGAGGCGTCACTGGGGGGACACGGTTCTCCGAGGCGTCACCGCGGGGACACGGTTCTCCGAGGCGTCACCGCGGGGGACACGGTTCTCCGAGGCGTCACCGCGGGGACACGGTTCTCCGAGGCGTCACCGGAGCCACCTGCTGCAGCCAGAGCAGCTGCTGCCATTAGCTACCGTGTGGCGAGACCCCAAAGCCGCCATTGGCCTAATCTTCCCTCCTAGACCAAAACTGCAATTAAAGTTAAGTGCAGACATCCATTATTTATTTCTGTAGCGAGAAAGACTCCCATCATCTCTCGCCTTTGATGAACGGCTGTGTTTGTGTTGTCTGAACGGCTGCCTGCAGGGAGAGGGCCCAGATCTAAAACAAGCATTAAGGCCCCCAGCCCGTGGTGATCAGGCAGCCAGCGGAGGGGGTATTCCTTAATCACAGGACACCGGGCCCCCCTGCTGCTGGCCGGACGGATGCTTAACGAACTGTAACTAATGAGGCTGAAGGCAGGGTGTGCCGATTACTGTTCTTTATATGCTAATGAGCCCCCATGGGAAGCCCGCCCAAAGCTGTCTGCATCCAGCAGATTTCGGTTTACCAGCTTCACCCAGCTTCGCTCCGGCCCTGCGTGTGACCACCTTAAACCGGCCAGCCTCTCGGGTCCTGATCAAACGCAGACTGCAGAGCTCACTCCGCAGAGGCTGCCCACGGGGGCAATGAAGTCAACCGGCTGAATTAAAGCCTTTTAAGCTGCTCCGCACATTAAGCTCTCCTTCCAGACTCACAGCGTCGTCACAGCGGACGCCCCCCGGGGATGCGAGCGGTATCTGTCTGACTTCCCACACAACACGGCACCGTTTAGGTTCTGAGAGGTTAATTATGGGCTCCAGCTGTGCTGGGGGAGGCAGGAAAAGAGCAGGAAAGATGCCCTCCAGAAGACTGGCAGGGTGTGTGCGTGTGCATGCGAGCGGGTGTACCTATCCTTATGGGGACACAATGTCCCCATAACGTGATAAATATCCATTTTTTTTTTTTCCTTATGGGGTGGGGGTTAAGGTTGTCATAGTTAGCGTTAGCATTTTTCCCATAGAAGTGAATGAGCGGGCCCCATAAGGATAG
>JAODLC010000028.1:43566-61548 GCA_026781145.1 Hippopotamyrus pictus | reverse complement strand
GGGGGGGGGGGGGGGGGGGGGGTTGCGGTGCCATTCTCGCTCTCCCTTTCATTCAAGAAAGGGCCTCAAGCTCAGCTATCCTACCCCCCCCCACTTCACAGCAGCCAGCGGCGGGTCAATGGTCAGGCCCATAAATACCCGAGCCCCCCTACCCCAGAATATATAAGCACATATGGGTCGACATCTATGTAAAGTCGGTGGTTTTAACGTGATCCGCCTGCCTGCCTTGTTTGTGGTGGATTAAGAGGAGATGCAGCTTCAGGCAGCCTGACGTGCTGCCGTCAGACGCTCGAGTCGAACCCCAGTCAGGTCAGCCTTCCTACCTGAGCTCTATATATTTTACGGCCTGATCACGTGTGAAGCTTCAGCACCAATTAGGGAAGCAGCGCCGTGCTGCATGATCTCCAGTTCGCCCGTAAAAAATGTTACTGTTCGTTAATATGGGTGCCCTTTTATGTGCAGAAACTTAACGATCGCAAACTCAGCTGGAGCCGAAGCCTGTGGCCCCCCGTAAAGAGGAGCAGGCCTTGAAGGTCCAGCTCGGGGGGGGGGGGGGTGACCGCCAGACCTCCGTCTGCGTCCCCGGCAGAGAGCGGCGAGGCGGCTTCTGGAATCGCCCGGCCCAGAGGAAACGGGGGCCAAGCCGCACGGCATTTATCTAAACCCCAGTCGTAATGACTCCTCGCGAAACCGCATCCTAGACGGGGCCGTCGATTGCGACATCGGCCCTTTGCAGGCAGATGTCCCGGCCTCTGATTTGTTAGGGCTCCTCTGTGGTGTGGGAGGAGACCCACAGCTGGTGGGGTTACAGAGTGCCGTCCATCATTCCCAGGAAGCAGTACGGGTGAAGCCAACCCGCGACTGGCAGGCCATGCCAAAGCGCCCGGCAGGCTGAGCCGGTCACGCAGCAGAGGGCATGCCGTCGCTGGTCATGCTGTACCTATGCAGACCGGGCAGCATTCTCCGTCGGGTATGTAGAAGTTGTCGCACTCCAGCTTTGCACACTCCGCCTTGGAGCAGAAGGAGATGCCCCCTCGACATTGGCACAGCCAGCAGGGGTCCATGCGGTATCCCTCCCCGTCGGAAAACTCCTTCCCTTTGTGGATGCACTTCGGAGACCCTGCGGACCGGAACAGGTAATGACTCATGTCAAAATGGTGGACGTTTGGGTCTTAGGAATCTAATATCAAGCTCAACGGCCAGCCTCGGCGAGAGCGGTACCTGCCGCACATCCATCCATCCGTGCGGAGCCTGTCCCAGAAGCTACAGGTGCAAGGCAGGGAATAACCCAGGATGGGGCGCCAACCCATCCCTGCTGCCCTTCCAGTGAGCCAAATCCTTATGCTTGAGTAACGGTGGCAAATTTGTGTGTGACTTTCAGCTACCAGCATAAGGCTTTTAAAGCACTCTGGAGGGGGCGCTGCTGCCCAAAGACACTGAATCCTGCAGCCAACACATCGGTTTGTGCTATGGCCAGTGAGCTGCGGGGGTAGGGGGGGGAGGGAAGACGGTCTACAGATGCGGGGGCTGGAGTCGGGGCTGACGGCAGTAGCGTCAACAGTAACCCTAAGGGACGGGTTTGCAGACAACGTAACAATTTCCATCGCAGTGGTAGGATTGGTAGCCTTTCAGATCTCATTATCGGGACGCCCACGTGGCCGAACCTCCCCAGATACCAGTGTCTGCTCCGTGTTCGAGGTCAACACGGGGCCGTGGAACATGATCGCATCCTTAACTTCCCCGGGGAAAGGGGTGGGTGGATTCTGGGGGCAGGAAGGTATGGGAAGAGCTTATCTCAGCCAGGGGATCTTGGACGGCCCGATCCCTGCTGCGCCTACGACTTCCCGGTTGCCAGTGGTGACAGATGTGCCAGTACTCCAGTCTGGCTCGAGAAGGACCATCTGCGGACCAGGAGCAACCCGCTCGCCCGACTCGACCTAACGTGAACCAGGTGGGCCTGCCGGGTGGAGGGCGGAGCAGGCGGGGAAAGTGACAGGAGCGCCCCGCTGGATCGGAACCAAAGGGAACGGGCAGCTTAGTCAACGTGCCGCACATATTAGGAAGGTCACATGACGGGATTCTATAATTTGCGTGGTATTTAATCATGTTCATCCCAGGAAAAAAATTACTCTTGGCACAGGGATGTGATTCCAAACATGTTCTTGGTTTTTAAAGTTTAATTTGGGGGCTTTAACGGCATTGATGAAGCATTACAGAGCCTGGCCCACCCCCTAATCAGAGATGACTGTCCTGATATTATTAAACAGCACTTTTATAACAGGAAAAAATGCAGATGAAAAGTATAAACAGTCATTTGTAAAGGGATTGTATTTCTTTTCCATAAGTGGGTGGATCAAAGCTGAGGTTTAATTCTTTGTGGTTCATTTCTTGACAATTCTCGCAGGACGACCCAGCCTAGCGCTGCTGTCGCCTACTCGTGATCACACTGGCAGTGCCACTGAAATTTTGTGCAATCCATCCACACTCATGGAAAGCAAACATCATCCATCATCACTGGGTTTTTGTTTCCATAACCCCCCACCCACCAAAACCTTAATTAAGTAGCAAATTCGTTGACAGAGTTAAAGTGAACCTGCGATGCTATCACACTGCCGGTCTCCTCCGTTTTTGGCGAGTGGGGGCTGACGTTTGCCTGCCCCCACTCTCATGTGCTTCCCATCTGATGGGGGTGCAGCCACGTGGGGGCCAGACAAAGGTGAGGCTCAGAGAGGCGGAAGCTTGTTATCAGAGCGCTGATCCCCTGCCCCCCCCCCCGCCAGCCCCTTTGCCCTCATCCCCTCAGCCCAGGGCACATGAAAAACATTCCCATCCACGAGCTGCCGCAGCTCTCCCTCCGAGTCTTGTGAGCAGACAGGAATTGTCTGACAGTGCACTCCTGTTCACTGCGTCCATAGACGGAGCACTTTCCTGCTCACTGCACTCGTTTGGCGATTAATTCCACGGCGCGGCACACATTTACGGGCGCGGATGGGCCGGAATGTGAATCTATGCCGCTAGCTAAACGGCAAATATTTTCTTTGGTCGCAAAGCGAACAGTTAGGCCCTGCCTGCCCCCCCCCCCCCCGTGAGATGTGGCTGTTCCGGCTTCCACGTCCACAGCGTGATAAGAGGCTGAGGCCTCTTAGCAGTCGGTTGCAGACATCTTGCGCAGGAATGCTGGACCAGTGAGTGTACAGGCTCTGCGTTCCTCGGTTATCAGGCGACTCGGAACCTTGACGGCTCTGCTGATTGACGGCTTTGAGCAACAGGGCACAATAACACAACAAGCCCCCAGATCTTTACCTCTCTGGCACTCGTAGACGCTGCAGCAGTCTCCAGGCTTGCCCGCGGCTTCCCTCAGCAGTGCCAGCTGTTGCCCGCTGGGGCACTCGGGCTTCAGGCACGCCCCGAAGTCACAGGTGCACACGGGGAGCACTGTGGGGCAGCAGCCAGTAGGGGGCGTGTAGCTCTTACTCAGCACCGAGTCGGCGGGGCAGTGCGGCGGCTCTGGTGTCGAGCAGGTGACCCCTGCACACCTCAGCTCCTCTGTAAGGGAACACAAGAGGACCGGTATGTGGAAACGCTCCAGGATCTCGTACCGCCTCCACGGACGTTACAGACCTGCGGAGAGGTCAAGGCTGTGGCAGTGAGCATCACTGATCAGCGATGGACGGCGCCCAGAATTCGGGCCCGATCCAAATCCAAAAGCCACTTAAGTTTCATGGCATTTTAATACTAACCCCCATCGAATTGTTGTTTTTTTGGCTCTATTGGTTCGAAACGTCAGCGAACACAGAAAGAGCTGTTTCTCAGCTCCTCTGTCTGGGCCAAGAAAATGGCACTCCTACCCTGGCGAGGGGGCACTGCGGGCTCCGAGGTGTATTTTGGATGAGGGTCAGAAACGGCAGAGCCCAGAGCCCCTCCGCCGGCACGCCGGGCGACCGCAGTCGACGCCTCACAAGCCTGCTTGGGGCTGCATGCTGAAGTGTCCCAACGCCGTCACTGGCTGAGCAGTAGTACGACTTGCAGTGAATTTGGGAGAGGCAGCGAAAGACACTGTAGAGGACAATGGAGCACAGACGGCGCACAGATAGGAGACCTCGGGGACCCCCGCCGGCGCTTACGCTCTCGGCTCAGGAGCATGACTTGCGTAATGAGCGGCAGATGAGCAGGGCGTCCCTGAAGCGCGGCCAAGCCGTGTACTTCCCACAATACTCTAGTGGTTCCCCGATGCAACTCGACGCTGCTGCAGGATGTACCCCCAGCTGAGACATCCGAGACCCCCGTAAGCGGACCCGGCGGGATGGGGGGGGGGGTTACCAGATGGGAAAGCGGTGCCGTCCAGCAGCATGTCTACCACCCCTGCATCCCCCCCCCCCACAATCTTCCTTTTTATTTTTAGAGCCCCGGACTGGCTTGAAGCCATTCTCCTGGAGCATCCCGCATGTAAGCACGTCTGTTTCAAGGTCCCATCACACGTAAAGGAAAGGTGAAGGGGCATGTGAGTGGCCTTTGGCTGGGGAAAATATCCGGCAGAGTCGACGAAGATTGAAGGAGGACATTTTGGGTTTTACCCCGTGAATAAAACAGACAAACGCTGAGGTGTAGGTACTGTGTGCCTTACTCTACTGGTTCTCACAAAGCCTACATTGACAGACCCTTACTGTAGTCACTCAATAATGTCATATAGGAAAAATTTCCCACATATTAATGCAGGAAAAAGGCTTTCTAAGTGCTGCTGGCTTCATTCCTGCATTTAAGTTAAATAAACGTTAACTTGAGGCCTGTAATGGTCTGTTTTTACCCCCAGAATGAGCTCCGCCGTCCGGCCTGTCCATCTGATATAGCTGAAGGATCCTTGCAAACGCGCGGGCGACTTCCCCGGAGTTGGCACGGCACCTCTGGAAAAGTTCTGGAAGTATCCGCATGACCAGTGGCAGCATGAGCCACCCCCCCCCCCACGGGTACGGAGTGGTCAGCTGTAAGGGGCCTTTGCAGGGCACGCTGATGAAATGCAGATCATTGGAGAACATTCGGGTGGCCTGTTTGGCTTCCAGGACCTGGGGCGACCGAAGTAAGACTCGTGGGGGGGGATAATGACAGCGACACGACGGGGGGGGGGGCAGTGGAATCGGCATGGCCGACGGCCCCTCCCCCGCCGCTCACCACCAACTGGATTCCCCTAGCGTGTGTGTGTTTGTATTTCTCACTGCACAAACGACTGGGGCATCAGCGGGCCGCAGGATCGACGCAGTGGCGCATGGTAGCAGCCTGCTCAGGCGCCGCCACATAAAGGCCAACCCCGGGCATGCGCAACGCAGACGAGCTGCAGAAAGGCCCGACTGTCCTCCTCTCCGACCGCTGAAATATGACACAGCACCCAGCAAGGCGCACTTCACACCTTGCTCGCGCACGGATCAGGGGCAGGGGGAGTGATGCGGAAATTAGCTTATTACCACAGAAGGGGCGGGTTTGAACAATGCATATTTCAGCCGACTCAGAAGCTCATTCATGAAAGAGAAACACCTCTTTGTAAATGGCTGCTTTTTTTTTTCGTCCCAGGGCACAAGGAGCGTAGTCTTCGGCCGCCGCGCCGCTCTCCCGTAGGCAGAGGAGGCTGTGTTGACAGGCCAAGTTTACTCACGGAAAAAAGCACACAATGCGTGTTCTGTTCGCTGGCCGACTCTGGAAACAAGTCAGTGCAGAACAAAGCGGGCTCAGTGCAGTGGTCCCGGGCGGCGATGGGTAGGTCCGCAGGTTTTATACGCTCCCTGCGCACGGGGACGGTGGCTTGAGGGCAGCCATAAATCAGAAGGCATGTCCACTGGCAGCAGGACTCACAAAGATGAAAACTCATTGTTTGCCGTGCGAGGCGGCTAGCCTGTAAACGGACGTGGAGTGCTGCACCCCTCCCACCGCTCTTTGGGGGGGGGAGTTGCCAGGACACCCAGGACGAACTCCCAGCCACGCGCTGCGCACTCCGGAGAGGGCGGCCTCTCGTTGCTTGGCATCGGGGAGAGACGTTTGTGGCGGAGCCGTAGTCAGCACCCCCGCCCCTCCCCCTCCGGCGATATCGGGCCAGCAAAAGTGGGTGAGAGATCCTGGCCTTTCGCCGTGCCGGGAGTAAGCGTGTGCTACGCAGTGTCGCTCTGACTAAGACGCACGATTCGACAAGCCAACAGGATATCAGTGGGATACAGTTGTCTGCGTGGCGAACGTTTCATGTCCGATTACCGCGCCATGCATCCACCCCGCCGCGGCAGACACGCCAAGAGGCTCCTGGCTTTCCGTCACAAGTGACAAAGCAGTACAACCTCCACCGTTCACGCCTCGCTATCCGTCACGTACATGATGGACCTTTCAAACCTAAACGCCCCTGGTGGCAAAGAGTGTGTACTGCGTGGCGGAGATGGAAGGGGCGCCTGTGCGGTACAATGTTTACTACAGGTTTTCGTCTCTGCACTATTGGGAATTAGTCTGCCTGACGAAATAGGGATCCCAGAACCGCACTCGTAACGGCCCGCCGTCATCCCGGGAAACATAACTCCAGAGGAAGCGCGAGGAAGCGGCGTCCTGGCTGGGAAAAGTGCGCCAGAGGTGCTTAAAAGCCGGAAAGCATCTCCCTGGCTTTCTGGGTCGGGGTCTCACGGCATAAAGCGAGCCGCAGCTGCTCCGTCCCGCCAGGGGCCCACCGGCTCACCGTCCCCTCGGAGAGCCAGACCCCCACAGAGAGCTCTTGCTCCGTGTCCTGCATGAGAGCGCGGCCCACCAGCCGCCGGACCGTCCGCCAGAAACCCGCCATGTGCCGGCAGCAGATCGGCCGGCCCTGTACGTAAGAGGCTCGGGGGAAATAGCAGGATGACAGTGACGTCAGGGAGCACGGATGCCTCACCAGCGGAGATGCCGTTAGAGGCCGCCGACGGACCCGAAGCCCTGGGGAAGCCATCGGGCCAGAAACGGAAAGGATAAAAGGGGCGGTGAAGGTTTCGCTGGCCGTGGGTCAACTGTCTGGTCCAACAGCCTCTAGGACTGACCCAGTCCGGCCGTGGTGCCAGGGCTCCCCGCCCCGCTTGCATCTTCAGCCTGGTAGCACCTGCCCATCCTTGGACTGGAGCAGGAAGGCAATCGCCAAGTCGGGGCTTTTCATGGAGATAACCTGGCAGAAGCACAATGCTGATTCGCTCCAGTAGAAGCAAGGAGATTGAAAATGCTTCAAATGCTAACTGATATCTGTGTGACCTTTACCTTAAAGGTGCCGAAATAAAATAACAGAGTAACATTTCCCATGTCCATAAGAATCTATGAACAGATTCATGACACATTATAAACATGGCTATAAATATTCATCAGAGCGTTATTGCCATGTTTATCATGCATTATGAATGCTTTATGAAGCTCTCATCTATAATGTAGTGTAGATACCTCTATAACGCAGTACAAAGCATCCTTAATGCCGACCATTAAAATGCATTATGAAGCTATCTATAACACATTATTGGTGAAAGCTTTAAGTAGAGTTGCTTTACAGTCTTCCCGCAGACGGTCCACGTTTTTGCTCCCTCTCAACTCCCCGCCAGAGAGCTGGGAGGGAGCAAAAATATGGACCGTCTGTGGGTCTCCGTGGACCGGGTTGGGAAACACTGACATAAAGAAATGTAAAGTCACTCTGTGGGGGAGGTTTGTGCCGCTGCCATGAATCAGAGCCATGAAATCAGGCCTTATTATGTAACTGAGAGCAGACTTTATGCCTTTTGGCCACTTCCTGTTCTTGACACAAGCTACTTATCATTCACCCTTAGCTTCCTGTCCACCGGTGCCTTGAGGGCAGTCTTATCACCCAATCCCAGCACAGGGAGCCAGCGACACCCATTAGCACCACGTCCCAGTGCAAAACATACCCCCCCTCGCCCAGGGTAGGCAGGGACAGATGTCCATTTTAGGCTAGGTGGCAAACAGGTACGTCCCATGTTGGAGACCAATAACAGATGGGCCTTCAAGGCAGCTGGGAATTAGTGACAGAAAAATGAGACTGAGTTGTGAGACCAGGTCCAAACCGCAGGATGCGACAATGAACGAGACTGGCTTTAAAAAGGTAGTCTGTCGCCCTGGCTCTCGAGTATAAGATCACCTTTGCCTGGGCACGGCGTGACGCAGGAAATGCAGAAAAAAGCTGACTGACGTTTCTGAGAGGATTCGCAGGTAAGCATGGGTCCTGAGATCAGTTCCCTGCTTGCTAGTGGTAAATTCAATCCAGTACAAACTGCAGCTGGCCCTTCAGCAACAGCAGCACACAGGGCGACCGCGAGCCATGACCCGGAAGACTCTGTCTTCTCATCGCATTAAATCATCGGCAGAGGGGTGCGGATGACAGCCAGCGTGCGTCTGAAGCAACCTGCGCAACTTGCGAAAATGCGACGCGAGCGGCAATCAGCTATTAACATGTAGTAGATGTAGCTTGTTAATACTGCCTGTAGTTGCATTAAAAAAGTTGCATAATGGCAATTCAGTCAGAAGCAGAAGCAACTGAAAGTAAGTGCTGGGACTCGTGTTGTCAAGACTCTCATTTATGGAGTAAAGAACCCCCCCCCCATCCTGCCGTGTTCTGTGCGTCTATAAAGGTGGGATACGCGATCCTCCTGTCTACCCAGGGCCGATCCTGAGCAAGCCAATGGGGAAGGGGGGGGGGGGGCGTGAGAAGGGAGAATTGGCAGGCTACATTAAAACAAACCCCCCCACTCCTGGTGTCTGCTCTAGTAATCAGATCCGTATGTTTATATTTTATAAATGGTTCAAATCAATCATGTTCCCTTGTTCATTTCTCCGCTCGAGCGACAGACAGCGGCGGTCAGAACGGGCATGGCGTCTCCGCGGCCTCCGTGTGGCACGGGGTTTACCTGCGGCCGCCTGGCACTGGCTGAGGTTGGCGTAGGAGAAGCGGCCCTGGCAACCCTGCGCGTCGCAGACGCAGCCGTCTGCCGTCAGGTTGCAGCCGGAGAACATGCAGGCAGGGGGGGGCGTCCCCTCGTGGTGACTCTCCTCTCCGTACGGTTGGGCTGTTGGGTCAGGGACTGGGAGAGATGGTCGCGCGTGTTAATGCCGTTCCAGGTATGGAGGGTGCCGTGCCTCTCCTGAGATCCCCTCTCTGGCCAAGGCCGCTGGTATTATAGCCGTCTGGGGTAAAACTGAGTAACGTTACACAAGGACAGCAATGAGCCGAGGGCCACGAGACACTGACAGTGTCGGGACTAGTGTTCGGGACGTTACAGAAGTAATCTATTACAGCCCGAGGTGGAAAGTTCATGTCCAGAAAGGACAAATCCAGACCAAGGTTTTGTTTCAACCAACCAGTTGAGTACTCTGTGACTGTGACTCTAAATACTCAACTGGTTGGTTGAAACAAAACCTTGGTCTGGATTTGTACTCTCAGGACCTGGACTTTCCACCGGTCTGTAATGCATCGAGTTTAAGTCAGCATCCAGTCAGTGTCTGGTGGCCCTCGACTCATCGCTGTCCTTGTGTTTTCGTCATTCACGATCACTGGATAACCCTGCCCGTGACCTGCGGATGCCTCACCTGTCCCTGTGGCCTGGAGGCACGCCTCTTTGTTGGGGTACGTGAAGGTGTTGATGCAGGTGCGCTGACTGTCACAGGAGCACTGGCCAGCCATGGTGTTGCAGCCTGTCTGTAGGGGGCAGCGTTCATCCTCCAGCCCTGCCTCGGGCCAGTCTGGGAGCTCTGGAAAAAGAGGAAGGACGATGGAGTGTTCAAGCCAGTGAAGTGACACCCAGACACATCGCACCTTGACAAGTGAGAGAGCCTCTGGTAAATCTGTCATTCTTTTTCGAGGTCGAGGGTCTGGGGGGGCTCTCACTGCATCCTCCTGTGCTGTGAGGCTGTGATTACCCCCCCATGTTCTGTCCTACCCAATGTCAGCCCCCGGAATGCCACCCAGACAAACATGCTGATCTATAATCACATGCCGAAGATGGAGAGTCACTTTCAGTCAGGAGGCTGTTAGGAGGTGGATCCCAGTACCTGTGTTTGGAAGGACGCCGTTAGGTAGCCAGTGTGTGGCTGGGAATTAGCAGGCCTCGCTTGAGTATGTCGATCCTCCCTGTGAGAGTTCTGACCCGCAGGTCAGGCCTCACTCGCGGAGAACTGATCACAGGCGGCTCATCAAACCTTCATCCGTCCCCGCTGGCCCCCCTTCGACTTACGACGGTGACCCCTTCTCACGGTCACTCCGACTCCAGCAGGAAGTAGGGTCGCACGATATATTGTGCACATGTGCAATAATCACATTGCATCTGTCGACAACGCTTGGTGTTAGTTGGCACAACTCACGGCACACCGGCAACCGGATAAAATGTTCTATCTGGCTATAGTTTATTTCAGATAATTTCATCTCCTTCTTTGTTGTATATACAAAGTGTCACTCACAGATATTTCACGTATCATGATATCGTACAGCCCTAGCAGGAAGCTTCGGAAAGTTCTCAAGGTGCCTCGCAGCTCCGAAGGAGATTCAGAATGAAACAATACGGGGTGAACCAAAGCAGTGAGGGGGGGGGAATATTAACTGAACCAGGATGAACTTGGGTTGGCCAAATCAAAGCCCAGAAATGGATCCTCTAGTTACTTCCTTGTCTCCTGTGACCACGACTCCAAGTCTTCCTTTCCCAAAAAAAGGTCCTACTTTTGCCTCTTTTCCACCCTTTGGATCCTGGAGCATCAGAATGATGTTCCAGTGTCTTTGATCAGGCTCTCCGGATGAGGGGGGCAGCCCAGCTATCAGCTGACCTTGGGCTTAAGGCAAGTGAACCGACCCCCCCGCCCGTCACAGTGCCAAGAGGCTTTTCGGGCCCCTTCCTGACAGTGCGCTAAAAAGGAAGACACTGAAACCTGAGCGAGATACCGCCGTGCGTGTGGGGGTGACCGGGGGGGGGGGCAGAGCTGTGTACCGACCCGCAGCCAGATGGCAATACGGGGGGATTCCCTGGGGTCAGTGCAGAGTGGACAGGATGCAACTCCATGTGGACTTTAGCTTTGAAGTAAAGACAGCTGTGGAGCTGGGAACCTGGAGCGGGCGTAATGAGAACCACCACCATAGAAACGACAGCGGAGGCAGAGTGAGCCCCCCCCAGGGCACGGCGGTCCCACCCCGAAGGTACGAGACCACCCCGGAGGAAAGGTGCCTCATACCTCAAGCAAGTGGGCAGAATCAGAGGCACCTAATTATGGCACAAATCTCCTTTGGCTATTCATAGATTATGTAGAGATGATGGACCAGGTTCCCCCCACCCCGCCCACGTCGTCCCCTCATCCCCAAAGACCTGCCTGTTTGATAAGCTGACATCACCTTGCCAGAGGCCTCCTTTGATACGCTCTGGGTTTGAAGCCACGGATTAATGAGCTCGAGGCCATTAAATCCATAACAAATTAAAAGATGTTCATTTGAAGAGTGTGGGAGGGGTGGGTGAAAAAGTCCAGAGGATTAGTGTTGCCTTGACTTCATAAACAAAGCTTAATCAGGATTTTGAACGCCCCCCTTCTCCCCCCCCAGGATAAGCAGGAATTGATGACATGGAAAAGCAGCGTAACATGGGAACCGCCTTTTGGGGGTGGGGGGGTGGCTGTTTTCTCTCACCTCCTGTGAGTTCAGTCACACGCAATCAGCTTGTTTAGAGTTGGACACATCCCAGGTGAGGTCAGGCGTGAGAAAGGGTCACAGCCAACCTCACCTCTGCCTGTCTCACAGCCCCTGGGGTGTATTTCAAAAAGTAAAACACACTGAGCTGGAATCTCAACCTTAACCCCCCAATATACATAGCTAGAAATCCTATAGTATCAGTGTCAGGCTGGGGGAAAAAAACAAAATACTGGCACAACTTTGGCAATGCTGGGGAGGACCCCCCCTCCCCTCCGTGACGAAGCAGAAACGGCTCAGTAACTCATTCAGTTGTGCAACCACATCACAGGAGAGTAGAAGTCGTTAAACACGGTCAGATTGTTCCAGGAACTAATTCAGACCATGTTGCAGAATTGAATTTGGCATTTTTTGTGTTATAAATCTTAGTCGTGTTAATTAAGATATTTGTTTTTTTAAGTTAAATAAAAATGTGGGCAATATTTGTTAAGCTCAGTTCACCGGGGCATTGAAATGGATCCGTGCATCAGCCAAAGCCATCGTCGCGCTTGCAGATGTGGCAGAGGCGGCTGCACGAGACGGACGGGGCTCCGTTCACGTCGCTCGCAGCAGCAGCCAGTAGGGGCTTAATTAAATTATTTGGGGGTCAGCTGGCACACGCGGTGATTTGGCAGGGAAATGCCCCTTTAAGCGCTTATTCACACTTGCACGTGCAGTTCTTGCACAATAATTCTCTTTAAAATCGGAATGGAAATTTTTGACAGTTCGTTGGAAATGCAAATAAATGTACATGTGATGAATCTACTAAAGTCGTATGTACACAAAATAAGATAAACGGAACTAGTGCAAGTTACAGTGAAGATATCGCAATGTATATTTATAAAGTCTAACTAAAACGAGAGTATTTTGAGAGAGACCACCAACCTTTACATATACCAACAATGGGAAGATCCACACTTGTAGTGCCATTAACAGCTACGCAGGTCAGTCCCAAGCCGCAGTAGCCGAAGGTCCAGTCCGGCCCGCCACAGGACTCCCATTGCAGGCGGCTGCAGTGATCGCAGCATCCGCACGGGTCCAGCGCCAGGTTCCGGCCGCCCGGGCAGGTATGCGGGGGCTCCTCCGGACATGTCCGGAGATCACATGGCGTGCATTCGTAAGCGACCTGCACTCGCACCAAAAGTGAGCAAAGCAAGAGCACGATCAAGTACCTCATAATAACTTTTCGGCGAGCTTGCTATGGGCAATAAATGATTATCTCCAGTCTCTTTTTTCAAATGGAGGATTTGCTTTTTCTTTCAAGAAATTGTCGCATTGGAGACCTGCACTCCAGTAAAAAGTTATCGTCACTTCTTGAAGAAATCAGCCCCTGTGCGGTAGGCATCACACGTGAAAATCGCACCGAAAAGACGCATTTGCAAAAATACATAGAACCCGAAATATCACCAGGAAAAAACGGTACAGTGAAACTCAAAACATTTGTCACCGCACCAATATCTTGATAAACGGAAGGGACCGATACGTCCGCCTTGTCTATGCGACGATCAGAAGGACCCAGAACATCTACGGCGTCCGCGGTCCGTCCTGCCGTGATGTGTGTGTGAGAGAGAGGAGGAGAAGCGGAGGACTCTCTAAAGCAACGGTCTGCAATCTGAAACCCAAAGTGACATTAATGGGATGGAGAAATTAGGGGCGCCCCTTTCCCCTGACTGACACAAACGCTGTCCACTCAGGGAGTTCGTCCTGTGATTTTTTTTAAAAAACGTTACAGCCCAACTCACAGGATTCCTTAGATCCGAGTATCACAACTCACCTGCTGGGATTTGCCAGCTGTTTCTTATAATTTTGCACACCACAGAATATAAAAAAGTGTTTGCTTGTTGTTTAACGTTCTTGGTGGATGGAGTGTGTTAATTCATAAATTTGCAATAATGAAAATGATAAAAATGCAGATAATACCAGGGGAGAAACGAAAGTATTTAATACATAGAGAAGTAACAGAGGAAAAATGATTGCCCGGTTATTTTGTGGTAAATCCGTCACAGCACTCCATAAAGCACATTGTCCATCATTAATCTGTGACTCCAAAGAGTCTATGAGAATGCTACAAAATGATCAACATGAGCATTTCAGAACAAGACAAATACAGAGCTTTTAGGCAGCTGGATCCAAAAACCAGCCAGAATGCAGTATACACAGAGAATCTTTAAACATAATCTTCCATCCTGGCATTTCGGTGCCAGGGACCCCCCCCCCCCCCAAAAAAAAAAAAAAAAAAAAAAAAAAAAAAAGGCAACATAGCAAGTTACATGGGACACAGGATCTGTGAGTCAAAGTAAGGCAAAGCTTTCAAAGCATTTCTTGGTTGATCGTCCAAACTGAATTACTCTTTTTCACTCAGTCATAGAACTGTATATTTTTCTGGAACCATTCAGTGTAAGAAAACATTTTACTCAAGATTAGCGGAGCATTGCCCATAATGAAACTTAAATCCACTACCTACTGGATCATGACATCATCACCTGGTTCCATGAAAAGAACTGACCTGTTGTAAGTGTTGTTGCCAGATGTGCTGTCCCATCTCATCAGCTCTCGTCTGTATGATCTTTCCTGACTTGGTCTCCGTAGATCCACATTCCTCTGCAATCCTCTATATCCAGTGCTGGATGCCCATGAAGAGCCTCCTTGACTCCATATCTGACCTTGGTTTGCTCCACCCAAGTCACCAGCTCCACCATTTTGGGCTGCTCATTTCCCTGAAGAGCACTGGATCGCTGGGTTGTGTCTTGTCTAGAGTAGACCGTAAAGGGATTTGGAGTACTAGATGATCATCATACTGTTAGGACGTCAATGCTCTGGTTGGAGCTGTCCTACCCAATAGTGTGGTTTCACTTACCTCCAGTGGTTTTCATTTAGCCTGCTATTTACTGGCCCAGCAGATACCAAGACACATTTTAGTTACCAGTGCTTAAATTGTACCGGATCCTGCCAGAGCACAGTCCGGGACCTCTCTGTTTTTGACTGTCTGATGTTCCAGTACCTATTTACGTGGATCTGGCAGCTCTGTGGTTCAATTTACAGACATTTGAGATTCGCCATTGAAAAAGCTCTGCCTGAGATTTTTTCCCATAATCCTCTTGGGCAAGGTGTTGATCCAATAACATAAAATAAAAAAATATTAATAAAATAAGTAATTTCCAAACTAATTTTCAAGCAATTTTGTGTAGTTTATTAGTGTAGATTATACTTAAAAATATGTAGCATGTTTTCAACACTGTGTTTTGCATGCATCCTGGGACCAGTGCCCGCCCCGTTATCCCTCCACTCTTATGCCCTTCGTGTTCTGGCACCTTCTGATTTACAAATTAAGTACTGGTAGAAAACAAAGTTAAGTCTGTGTTTGCTTTTTACTAACAGCAAACCAAAAGCTCTCTCTTCTCCTTTAATGCTGTGCGACTATAGGAGCCAATTCATTTGCTCATTTAGGACCAGATAGTTTCCAATTTTAGGTGAAAGCAAATTATGCATGTTTGTGGTCCTTGTTTATCTCAGATTAATGACACAGTTGTCACCTTTGGGTGTTCCATAAAAGACGGCATACAAAGGGCTTGAGACAAACATCATATTTATTTCCCATTTGCTTTATATTATTTTAGAACTTGACAATAAATACATTAGATAAAGAAGAAGAAATGTAAGAGTTAAAATAAATAATATTTCCTGGAATATTTAACTGGATAAATGACATATGATACTACATTGTTTCATTGTTAAATTAACACTTATTTCAGCGCTTTGGAGTTTTTATGTATTACATGGTTAAGCTCATAATGTTTATAAATGCGTATCAGTGGTGGGGAGGGACTTTAAGGTTATCCACCAGTCGTGCTGGGGGTGTCAACAGCAGAGTAAAGGTTTTTAAACGTGACAGGGGACCTAGAGATGACATTGGGTGCTCTGCGGGAGTGGAAGTCTGGGAAGGACAGCTTGACGCTCTGATGGAACAAGCATGAGACCAAGTTCTGATTCCCATGGTGTACATATCTCCTTCTCTGTATAATTCTGTGAGTGAGCATTTCGTTATTAATGTCACCAACATAATTTCAGACTTTGGTAACGTATACATTGATAATATGGGTCGCAATTTAAGTTTAGACATGAACATGCTGAACTCCAGCCCAACTCTCTCACAATCTGCTCCTCTCCAGCCAGCCCCCCACCCCCTACTACCCCGACAGATGTTCTTGCGCGCTGGGCTCCCAAAGCCTTGCATCCGGCACTTGCACCTGGGTGGTACATGGGGGGAGGAGAGGGATGGACCGGGTCAGCCTGACCCATGAGTGAAAGGCCACCTGGATCAGCGCTAGATGGAGCGTCTGGGCCCTGGACCCCTCTACTTCAGTAGGCTTCTCCTTTCTTCAGCACTCCTGATGTCCTCCAGGAAATCACAGAGCCAAATGAATTTAGGTGTAACATGAATAATGGAATGCTGTGTTAGTCGCATCTGGATGTACGTAATTTCAGAATGTGATTTACAAAGTGCCCAGTTGTTTACGCCAGGGACCTGATCAAGACAACATCAAGGCGGTATAAATGCCTGGTGCAGAGGAAGGAAGCAACGTTTGTATTATTAGTACTGAAAAAGCGTTTGTTTGTCAGCTCCTTTGTCCTGCGTGGAGCCAAAGCCGCCCATTCATGCCCAAAACACAACCCCCCCGGCCCCCATCTGCAACATCTGCTGTGTATGAGCGGTTCCAACACAAACACAGGCCACAACTGAGTTCTCCAGCTCCAGCACACACAGTCAGCCGGGCCTCGCAGCTCAGTCCCTCCTTCCTTCCCTCCTCGGGCTTCTCAAACTCGTCATGGTCCCATGATGCTCCAGTCTGGGTCCTGCAGTCCGGCCCTCGGAGTCACACAGGCCGATTTGCATAGGAGCAGCTTTTAACCTGGGCCAGCTGGACCCACTCAAAGGGCTCTCGTCCCTCCTTATCATCACCATGGTTGTCTTTGGCAGGCCCTGTGGATAAAAGAGCTTACTGAGACTCAGTCCATCCATCCCTGTCTGTTTGAAGTCCAAGTCTGGAGGTCAGATCTGGAACTACAGTAGAGATGTAGGCCCTGTTTGTGATGATAATCAATGGGCGGTGGACCAGACAGTGAAGCAGAGCTATTGGGATGATAATTCTTTCAAGAGTCCACCTTCCCCCCCCACACACAAAAAAAGTAAAAAAAAACTCAATCCCATGTGCAGTCAGGGAGAGCCTCTGCGTTATTTAGCTCCTGAGGGGCAAACCTCGGTGATTCAGAGCTGCTGCAAGGGTGTATTGACCAGCTGGGTGTGGCACAGGGTGGGTGGGACACCACGTATTTCCTTGTCTTGAAAGGGTGTAGTGTGCTGTGAATGCCGTTACGTCAGGTGGAAAAAGACAGCATACAGGGTCTCTGTATGTGCCATTTTGTGACCCCCTAACCCTCTAGTATAGGCACCCCCCACAAACCCGAAGCTATAGCAGACCTATCATCATGCTAAGGCTGGACCGCTCAGCCTTACAGAAAAGCAACACTTTGCCCAAGAGGATTATGGGAAAAAAATCTCAAGCAGAGCTTTTTCCAAGGTGAATCTCAAATGTCTGTAAATTTCTATGTTCTTTTCCCTTCAGGTACCATGTTAGGCTCGGTGTCCAGGACTAACGGTCAAACTTGTCAGCGGGGCTAGAGCGAGGTGGTAAAATTTGCTGAGTGGGCGTGGTGGGGTTGTGATGGTTAAACTTCCTGCTGGCTAATATTTGTACTGCTGAATAGTGAAACGGCAGATTTCTGGGGCACTGAGCATCATTCGCGGGTGTCAGGGAGCTGCTGTCAATTTGCGGGAGACTCCCACAACGTCCAGGATATAGATACTTAAGATTTGTAACCCCTATGTGAGCCACCCCACAGCGGGATATCAAACCAAGTTCTGATGCATAAAAAATGACAGAAAAATTCTAAATTACATTAAAAATTGGTTGTAAATGTAGATTAATTTGTCTAATCTAAATAAACTGGGAAAAACCCATTCATTATCAGATCAAACTGAGTAGGCCAGCTGTAGGTCTTCTTACTGGAGAACAGACCATTTCTGCCATCTAGTGGTGTTACTGGGAATAAAACACTTTAAATGGATGCTTTATTACTCTTACACCTACTGAAATACTGGGAAAAAAACAATCACTAAACAAACCGAAATTAGAACACAAAAATAATGAGTAAAGCTCTGCTAACCTCTCCTCATAAGACATTCCTCTAAGACCAGGAATCATTCTTGTAGCCCTCCGTTGCACCTTTTCTAAGGC
>JAODLC010000028.1:28884-42933 GCA_026781145.1 Hippopotamyrus pictus | reverse complement strand
AGCTACCTTTATTTCAGTGGAACCCATAAAATATCTGTACTTTATATTTCTGCTCCCTGCATGGACTACCTTACATTCATCTGTGTTAAATTTCATCTGCCAAGTATCAGCCCAGTCGCAAATTAAATCTAGATCCCATTGAAGCCTCTCCGCTGCTAGATCAGTATCTGCTACACCGCCCACCTTGGTGTCGTCTGCAAATTTAACCATTTTACTGTATGTGAAATGAAGACCACACACTGGTACCAAGCTTTGCGTGCATGCAGTCTTAACTAGGGCTGTCACACTATCACATTTTCAGTACATGATTGTGGGCAAAAGAATCCAAGACAACGATCTTCTCATTGACACCCCTAATCTCAGCCCTAGTACCCATACATTTCCATATAAATTTAAGCTACAAATTGAGAATTGCATATTTGCCCTGAGCAATTCTGTAGTACAATGCACATTCCCTATAATGTGAGTCAGGGACAGAGTTGGCCATTTTGTATTAGCAGAGCATCATTTACACAGTCAGAGGGGACAATGGTAGGCCCTTAAAAAAAAAAAAAAAAAAAAAAAGCCTCAAACTGTTCTGACTCACTGAACACCTGCAAAGTGGGGGAACCATCCTTTACTCTGCCTTGGAGAAGTCCGGAATCCCCTGCAGTATAAGTGTCTAACTGGAAAACCTAAAGGCAAAGCAAGGTTTAAGTGCAAGTCTATGGCATGTTTGAAATGAGACACTGAATCAGGAGTTCAGCTTGAGACTGATTCCAGGAAGGGGGCTGTCCATGTGAATAGCAGCTGCACAATCAGGTGCACCAGAAAAATGTGTCTCCTCATCTGCTAGTGTGAGGCTCCCTGAAGAATGTCCACCTCTTGAACAAAATGGCCAAAAATCACTGCTTGAGGATCAATTGGGGGGGGGGGGGGGGGGGGATTGGTTTTGAACAAGAGACTAGTTGATACCAAGAACAATCACAGTTGATGTTTTAAATGCATTTATTTACACTCCATGAAAGATGTCAACAGGTCATATTAATATTCCTCCTCTTCTTCCTCCCCACAGTCCGCAGAGTCAGCACCTACTTCCTCATAATCCTTCTCAAGGGCTGCCATGTCTTCACGGGCCTCGGAGAACTCCCCTTCCTCCATGCCCTCCCCGACATACCAGTGAACAAAGGCACGCTTCGCATACATGAGGTCAAACTTGTGATCCAAGCGGCTCCAGGCCTCTGCGATGGCAGTGGTGTTGCTCAGCATGCACACGGCCCTCTGGACCTTGGCTAGATCGCCACCAGGCACCACAGTTGGTGGCTGATAGTTGATACCCACTTTAAAGCCTGTGGGACACCAGTCCACGAACTGGATGGAGCGACGAGTCTTGATGTTGGCGATGGCAGCGTTGACATCCTTTGGCACCACGTCACCTCGGTACAGCAGACAACAGGCCATGTACTTTCCACGACGGGGGTCACACTTCACCATCTGGTTAGCAGGCTCAAAACAGGCATTAGTGATCTCAGGCACAGACAGCTGTTCGTGGTATGCTTTCTCAGCAGAAATTATGGGAGCATAGGTCACCAAGGGGAAGTGGATGCGAGGGTAGGGCACTAGGTTTGTCTGGAACTCCGTGAGGTCGACATTCAGAGCACCATCAAAGCGCAGGGAAGCTGTGATTGAGGACACAATCTGGGCAATCAACCGGTTGAGGTTGGTGTAAGAAGGACGTTCAACGTTGAGGTTACGCATGCAGATGTCAAAGATGGCCTCATTGTCCACCATGAAAGAGCAATCCGAGTGTTCCAGAGTAGTATGGGTTGTCAGGATCGAGTTGTAGGGCTCCACCACTGCTGTGGATACCTGGGGGGCTGGGTAGACCGAGAACTCCAGCTTGGACTTCTTGCCATAGTCCACAGAGAGACGTTCCATCAGCAAGGAGGTGAAGCCAGATCCTGTCCCTCCACCAAAACTGTGGAAGATGAGGAAGCCCTGAAGCCCAGTGCACTGGTCAGCCTGAAAAACAGTCTTAGGTCAGGTTTCAACCAAAAGCACCACACAATAGTGCAACCTCTACTCACCATTTTGCGCATACGATCAAGTACGGAGTCCACGATCTCCTTGCCTATTGTGTAATGGCCACGAGCATAGTTATTGGCAGCGTCCTCCTTACCGCTGATGAGCTGCTCTGGGTGGTACAACTGTCTGTAGTGCCCATTTCGAATTTCATCTGAGAAATATGATTTACAGATAGTCCAAATAAACTGTAGTACCAATGCATGGCTTAATGTAGAACTAGCCATCTGAAGTATCACAAGAACGTTGAATCACTTACCTACAACAGTGGGCTCCAGGTCTATGAAAACAGCTCTTGGGACAAATTTACCTGCACCAGTTTCACTAAAAAAAGTTCCAAAGGAAGAATCGGTCTGGATGGAGCCACCTACTGCGATTGTTCCATCAGGCTGCAGACCATGTTCAAGGCAATACAGCTCCCAGCATGCATTGCCCATCTGAATACCAGCTTGGCCAATGTGAACGGAAATGCATTCCCTCTGAGTAAACAGTCCATGCACAACTAGTTAAAGATCATGAAACAAACCTTAAGCAAAAAAACTAAATCAAAGTGAAAAGCAGAAACATGAAGACAGCATGCTGAATGCATCAAGTACATGTATCCTTCTAGGTTCATCAGGATAGTTTAAAAACACAGACCACTTACCATTTTACACTAAACAGTCAAGACTCACAATACTTGAGCCAACCAAAACACCTAAACAGGAAACAAAAATCATATACAAGAGAAAATTAATCTGACAACCAAAACCTGTTCAAGCCCTCTTCCAATCATAGCTACAACTCACCTGTACTGCAGAATCAATGTGATTGACCAGAAGGTTCCTTATATAAAGAACTCCATAACCCCGCCTCTGACCTGCTTAGGAGGTGTGGCTTCGTCTCAGAGTTTAAAATCAATTATAATAAATAATTACTACAGTTATTGCTTTACTAAAGCTTGAGGAAAGCCAATCGGCATACAAATTTCAGATGCAAACTGAATTCCGAAACATAATTTTTTTTTATTTGAAGAGGTAAAGCACCTTCTTTCACAAACTAATTGTTGCCAAGAGATCCTTAATGAGGAACCTTAATTGCTTATCACCCGAATCAGGATTACCTCATTTGCAGTTGTATTCAGTTGTTTGCACTGATATGGGACCTGTGTCATGAAACTGGTTTAACAAAATCAGCATAATCAAAACCAAACAAAATGCAATCAGAGATACATGGTATCATGACGCTGACTATCAACAATTTATGTTGAGCCAGGGAAGATTGCGGTCCAATTCACAACGTGTCCGCATGCGCATCATGGTCACCATGCTTTTCTGCGTTGATTCCCAAGCTGCAGCCCAAGCTGCAAAAACACCTGAACGCATGGACAACACATATACGACCTGTTAACATCATATTAGGGCTGCCACTAACGACTATTTTTCTGTGGAATAATCTAGTGACCATTTTACCAATTGGTTGATGATTCTAAATGAGTCATTTTTCTCCAAAATTCAAACTGACCATTTAATTAATTTTTTATTTGACCCAGCTTTTCGGAACTATATGGGTGTTATTTTTGCCCACAATTCAATATTAGTAGTATGACTAAAATATTAATGAGATGCGTATTGTGATGCCCAGAAGTTAGTGATCTGTATAAATTCCCAGACTCCCCATGTCTACCCTGTGTGTCTGCAGGTCTTTTGAGAGTGGAGTTGTGACTTCAAAAATCCTAAGAAAAAACTGAGTAGTCAAAACTGTGTCGTAACTCATTAAAGCCTCCAAATACCCCTTTGCTTTGACATGAACTGTTGCTTTCAGGTTCTCCTGACCTTCAAGAATTTTCAGTGTCCTGATGATATCAATATAGACACACTGTTCTGGCTTTTTGAAGAACCCAGAAATCCTCTTAAAGGCAACATCCTTGGCCCACCATCGTGCTTCTCTGATAATCAAAAGGCGCTTGTGTCGACTGTCCTGGCTTCTCTGCTCATCCATTAATGAGAAGAGGGACCCACTGGAAATGGCCACTTCAGTTGCGTCAGCCAAAATCAGGTTTAGCGCCAGTGTGTAACACTACAGACCTTCAGCTTGCGTCTGGTGCATCTTCTTACTTTTTCCACGCACTCTGCAAGATGTTCCTTCAGCATACATCATATTTCCCAAGAAAAATTATTAGCTCTAAAAAATCCCCATGATCAATATTCATGTCCTCCAGAGCGTAAGCTGCCCTTGCCAATGGACTTAACTATGTCTTCAACACATTCCAGAACCTGTCATCTCTCCTGTACTTGATCTCTGTGGCCAACTATTTGGGAACCATATAGGAGACTGACTATATCAGCTTTTGATGCCCTTAAAATTAGCTTCTGCATTCCACCTACGTATGGAATACTTTCATCTGTCCTGGCAAATGCTAATCAAACTTTACAATATAGCATGTGATTCTCTTCATGGTATATGAGTCACTTGTGAACGGTGCCATCTTTACAATTGAACACTCTCTATAAGGACAGGTTTTTGGGCTGTTGCTGAGGTTGGTAAGTAAAAAATTGTTTTAGGCTGTGACTCTTTGACTTGGGGCGTAAAATATTGTTAGGTAGAGCCATTATTCTGGCACTTTCCTGCACTCTGCCTGTCATCTTTCATGCTGCAACTATCTTCAACCTGAATAAACAAATGATTGATAAGTTGGAGGCTATTCTTGATTGTATCATCATCATCATGCAAAGGCAGTTGATAGAAGCCACCTATAGTGAGAGAGGAGGTGATGGTGACCCTGAATAAATGTACTGTAGGCTATTGTGTTCCTGCCAGGCTACTTACCATTACCTGCCGCTAATGTGAATTTCCCTCTGCTGTCTGTCCCTCATCATGACCAGTGATAGACTATGACATCACTGTTGCTGGCAGTTGTGCTGCTGCAGACAAAAAGCTTTGCTAGTTTTTTCACATTTTGATGTTTTGGTCTCAAGCTGCCCACCTTTCTCCTTATGTTTTTCTGCTCTTCATTACCAAAACTATGCACTTTTCTTTGTTAGTTTTTTTATAGCTAGCAAATAAATGGTCATATTAGCACCCCCTGCTGTTGGCTGTTAGCTGCCTGTCGATGTTGTTGATGAACTAGTTATGGAAATTCCGGCTCTTTTTAGTGACCCACATCATTTGGCTCAGCTCACCCTGAAGAGGTGCTCTTCCAGCACCCAAATAGCTATTCATTTTACTACTTCAGCCTTTTATAATTCAGCCAGATTTAACACTTTTTTGACCTATGATTAGTATGTGTGCACTTCAACGCACACACATCACTTAACTTATTCAATGTAATTATATTAAATGTTATAATTTCCTTAATACGATAGTTTTACATTATGTTCGGTATAAAAAGATTAAATGTAAAAAACATCAGACACTATTACACATGTATTAAATATAGCATTTAATACCATACCAGGTGACGGTTTGACTTGGGGCGTAAAATATTGTTAGGTAGAACCATTATTCTGGCACTTTCCTGCACTCTGGCTGACATTTTTCGTGCTGCAAATATCTTCAGCCTGAATAAAGAAATGATTGATAAGATACGTTGTAGGATATTCTTGATTGTATCGTCATCATCATCATCATCATCATCATCATCATCATCATGCAAAGCCAGTTGATAGAAGTCTGTCTGTCCCTCATCAGGGGCAGTGCATAGGCTGTCAACGCCGAGGACAAGGACATCACTGCTGTAGCCAAAAGGCTGTGCTAGTTTACAGTAGTTTAGGTTTAGTCCATCTGTTTTGGTCCACATTTAACCCAAGACGGACATCTTTTTCAGACCACAAATAACCCTAATAGAGTCATGGTACTAATCTGCACCCCCTGCAATACATCTCCAGGATGATATCGTATTCCCAATAGCGGATTTGGAGTTAAACCTTAACTCGGATATCGTATTCCCAATAGCGGATTCGGAGTTAAACCTTAACTCGAACACCGTGGTTAAATTATCCTTATTTATAGTTTTCCGGCTGTAATATCTTACAACAAAATCAAGCAACAGATTTCCAGATTTCTTTATGGGCTAATTTTAATTAATACATCAGTGTTTGCCGTTGCACTTCACACTCCACAGCTGTCATGCCTACAGTCACTCAATCAGTCACAGTGTAATAAATACATAGGCCTATAAAAATACATAATCTGATAAATGGTTTACATTGTACTGTGTCCACTAAAAGTACAAAGAGTAGAATTAATGGGCTAATAACTATAAAACTAAACAGCTGTCACTCGCTTACAGTCATTGGAAACTGAGTGGTGTACACGTGAAAGTATGAGCATTTTATTTTTTTGCACAGGTGTTATGTAGATAAAAATGACTTCCAAATTGTTCACCAGCACAGAGTCACACTAAAGATTTATCTTCATTTAATCTTAATTTATGATAATTCTTGTGTTTATTTCTCCAATCGAGCTGTGCAATTAATTGAATTTCAATGACAATTGCAATAATGGTGTCCCACGATTATGAAAAAATGATAATCGAGAGAAAACTATTTGTTTGAATCTCATATTGAAATATATGCAGTAAATCCAGATCGGCACAGAATTTTTTCAGCAGTGTGCTTTGTGTCACGTCTTACCTATCTGCCCCTCCTGTTTTCTCCCTAGCGAGGCTCTAACGGGCCACACCTGTTCTGCATTTGTCTTACCTCTCTAGCTGCCTCGACTCCTGCTCCCGCATCCTTGCCTGCTTGCAAGATCAAGACAAAATGGGCTCAAGGCTGATACGAAACCAAAGTCAGGTCGAGCAGTCTGGAGACCGGTCTCAAGACCAAGACTGGATCTCGAGAACTACAACTCTGGCAGAAACAACTTGTGGCTTAGGCTACATTAATAAACAGCCTCAATCATCATCATCAATGGTTTTGTGATGTTACTTGTTACAAATACCTTGACTGGTATAGCATTGTGAGGACTCTACTAGTGACTGTTTGTACGGGTCTGGGTGGTGGACATATTTGGGAGAAAGTCGGGGGCTGTTTTTCAGTCCCAGTCTGTCTCTGACTGTGCCCCAGTGTACAAAGTAGTGGTGGGAAGTTTGATTCAATTTACAGAATGAATTCTATGGAACTGTTCATGTAAATGAATCGAACATTTGATTTAAAATATTGGGGGGCGTACATATACATGCTGCTGCACTTTGTTTAATTGCTGTATCAGGCCAAATATAAGATGTTGTTAGAGGACGACCCACCACTTTTTGGCAACTGTTCCTAGAAAAGTCTTTGGGATACCAAATCTTACTTTTATAAAGAAAAATTATTTTATTTGACGAGAACATATAATAAGTTAACCAGCAATCTCAGTTTAAAAAGCAATCACAGGCAATCGGATTACGGTAAGTGTATTAAACACCAAACATTCCAAAAAAACAAATGTATTATTTGGGGGGGGGGGGTAGGTAATGGATATAACAAACTTCACAGCCCTTGACGGTGCAGAATGTTTTCAATGCAGCAGACCCACATGAAGGGGGTAAAAAAAATATATTGTGGAGAAAGGTTGAGCCATGTTAATATAAATGATAAATGTGACAGCTCTTTTATTAATAGCCATTATTGGTTTAATGCTGGCAGCAGGACAAACAGGGAAGTCAACACTTTACACGACACTCAGGGATTCCCACTAAACATACTGTTACTGTTGCCTCACACCTCTGTGACCAGGGTTCAAGTCTCTGCCTGGGTTCCATGTGTGTGGAGTATGCATGTTCTCCCCGTGTCGTTGTGGGGTTTCTTCCAGGTACTCCAGTTTCCCCCCACAGTCCAAAGACATGAATGGTGTGTGTGAGTGTGCTCTGCAATAGGCTGCCCCCCCCCATCCTGGATTGTTGCCCATAGGTTCCAGACCCCCTGCAACCCAGAAGGATAAGTGGTTTGGAAAATGGATGGATTACCAGGAATGCCAGCTCTCATGCATCTGGTGTGACATTCAGGGTGAATCTGAACACAAAAACCATACTTGTGATCTTGGCAAATTTGCCTTCCAAAAACAAACTTGTGAATGATGGGATTGGTCTCGTTCAGTGAGGATGCCACCAATGTACCCTTGATATTTGGGGCAGAGCAAGACCAACATCCAGGGGATTTTTACTGTCCTTTTGTATTTGTGTTCTTAGTGTTGGAACTAGTCTTTGGCAATGGAAGATGATGTAAAATAGGTACACAAGAACACAAATAAGGTAAAGTACGCATATTGAGATTCACGCTCATGCTTTTTGACTCTTGTGGTCACGCAAGAAATCTTACAGCAAATCTACATTACAGCAAGTCAAAACATTCATATTTGCCTCCATCTATTCCCTTTTTTAGTCTAGACCCTGAATATAAGACAACACCACTTTTTCAGACGTATTTTGAGAAATCAATCTCTTATATTCCAGTCAACACAGTACTTTTAATGAAACTGCATGTTTATTAAAATCTTATTTTCATTAAAATATTAGTCATCTCCGAGTCCTGTGAACCTCAGGTCTAATTAAAATGAAAAACAATCATGTAAGAGGGCTTTACCGTTTTAAACGAAAACAAACAGTCAGCCTCCAAAAGCCTGAAAAAAAATCTTAAGTATCTTAAGAAATGTGCAAACATGTTGTCTAAAATGTTATAATCAAAGGATAAAAGCCAACACCAAAGCCACGAATGAGATGTGGGGTATAAGGCATTATGCTTTTTCTAGGAAGTCGCGAGGCCTGATCAACCTCATTTTCCTCCAAACCAGTTAAGCAGGTAGTTCACTAACTGAAGTAGAGAAGGGTGTTTTCTAGTTTGTTTGTGCCCAGTGGTGTCTAGGGATGGTGTTATACCTACTGTATAGAGCAGGGGTGCCCAATACGTCAATCGTGATCTACTGGCCGATCCCAAAGGTGTGGGCAGATAGAGAATGGATGATAGCCTGTCAACAATCCGCACTGACATTCGTCACTCGATTGACACTATAGAGGCTTTTATTTTGACCGCGGTTCTGGATACGCCACGTTGGTGCGCTTTCTCTCGTCCTCTTCCTTGATAATGGACGGGAGAAGTGAGCAGAGTTTCAGTGCGCTCTTCAGAGAAATAGTTTAACAAACTAATAAAATGTAAAATAGTCGACGTATACTGGGGTAGTCTTTATTGTAATGTACATGAGTGTTAATTGGGGCTGAATTATCATGGTTGTGGGTTATTTTGATTTATATATAAGTATGTTTTATCGACGACAGTTTGCCCGCCTAGCTCGATTATTAGCTTAGCGTAGCCACGTGCTTCAGCTGAGCACATAGCTTTGTTTAAAGCACATTTTCCTTGGTTTTCTAGGACTTGTGTGGAGCCGACTACCTGGGGGGCCGATTGCATGTGTTTTCATTTATGTTTGAACAGAGGATTTAAGGGTGACAGTGTTTAGGCCGAAGTCCTGTAATAGAGCACGGCTCGCTGTAGAAGAGAATCCTGCTTCTTTATTAAAACCAACACAACGCAGAGGAGAAGCTGTAAAGGGAAAGAACGCAGCGCACGCAAACCCACAACCCAGTCATACCGGCAGGTTGTATGTTTGTTGGAAATGAATAATCTGTACATCACTATTTAACGAGTTAACAGCAATTATTTTGTGTATTACACAAAAAATGGTAATATATTTTACAAACTGATTAACTACCCTAGAGGCAAGATTGACAATTTAGACAAGGAAGTCTAGAGAAAATTCTGGTAATGATTTTGTGAGAATGACCCCTACGGTCATTATTATTATTATTATTATTATTATTGTTATTATTACACTTAATCCTGTATTAGATAAATAGTTTACCTTCAGTGATGACGTTGGAGTCTGGAAATGACACAGAAACGGAAGGAAATATATATATTTGCATCATGGGTGGAGTTTCTATAACTTTCCATATTCGTCACACCTGCCCTTGTATTACAGCATAGCACTGCTGAGTGTTACTACACTACAAAAGACGTGTTAAAAAAAGTTTGTGTTAAATCTGCATTAAACTGGGCATTCTAAGACTCTGGAAAAAATTAAGAGACCACTCCATATTCTTTAAGTATCGGCATTGTTAAATCCTGGTTTAATCCTGGCTCTGCTGGCAGAAGGCTACACTGAGTTTCTAAGACCGCAGTACCCAAGAACAATGCGCACCCCTCAGAGTGGTGCTATACTGTATGTGTATACTACAAATGCACCCCCCCCCCCCAGCCTTGGACCCATTACTTTAAAGATATAAAGCTACAGTGTTACTTGCTGCTCTAGCATGTCCTTTATTTGTTTATGCATTATTATCCTTAGTTGTCGTTTTAGTTGTAGTAGTGTGATAACGTTCTGGGAGCATCAAGAAAACCGGGCATTTTGAACGTTTCTAAACCTTAATTGTAACATTCGGTAAACGTTTCTTGAGCGAAAAATTATTATCAGGAACGCTGGTAGGGAAACAGAAGGACTGTCTCCCTGGTAATTACAAGTATGTGGAAGTTCTAGAATGTTTTTCCAACATTGTGCAATCTCAACCCCCAAACCGTAAAGAAACATGAACCACCAGGTATGGCATTCAGCTTGCTGTTCGGCATTCCACTCATCTTTTGTAGTGTAGTGACACTCAGCAGTGCTATGCTGTAATACAAGGGCAGGTGTGACGAATATGGAAAGTTATCGAAACTCCATCCATTATGCAAATACAGTGGTACCTCGCAAATATATATTCCCACCCGTTCCTGTGTCAGTTACCCTTTCTAATTCGGACATAAGGTAAGCTGAAATATCCCATAATAATTATGAAATAAAATACATATGTTAACTAATGATTACAGATGTCAAACTATTTATCTAATACAAGGATAAGTGTAGTAATAATAATAATAATAATAATAATAATAATAATAATAATAATAATAAGCATTTGCATCCAATTAAGGATTATGATTTTCTTGATTTGTCCACAGCAGAGCATCAAACAGATTCCTTAAATGTGAATTAATTTTAGAGCCAGTATTGTTTCAGAACTTATTTCATAACAATTATTTTTTGTTTCTTTCACTTTATAATGTTCTGTTGACTTTATAGATTTCAAGTCTGGTTAATTTTTGTATTGTGTTCAGAAACAATTTCAATATAATAGTGATACCAAAATTAGCATGTCAGTTTCTGATGTGTTTTGAACATTGCTGTGTTTTGTTTTAGTGATGTTTGAGTTTCCAAGACGCGAGAAGCCTGATCGTTCTGTTCATCCACATACTGGTAGGAAGACACGAAGACTGGAGAATAAAGACCAACCGATAATGAAAATATTATTTCATTGGCATCGTATTCACTATCTGGTGTATGGTCATGTGAGAGTGACATCAGAGAACGGATGGATGTCTCTGAATAGTCATAGGTTAATCCGTATGTCTAGTTTGATTGAATTTCCTGAAAAATGGAATGAAAATGCCGTTTTCACCTGCATTCCTTTCCGAAATTTATTTATTGTAAAGGAACCTGAATTTCGAAGTACTTTCAAACAAATTATGACAATTCGGCACATTTATGAATACTCGATGAATTGTTGGAAGGTTAAAAATCCGAAACATCTGAAGCAGATGCTGAAATTTCCACGTCCATTTATAATGAACCCTGTGTTTCAGGGACGGCTTACATCTGCACCAATAATGACAAATTCATACTTTCTCAAATACTCCATCGATTATTCATATGTCAAACAACAGAAGAATAATTTTCCAAACAAGCGTGAAGAGATAGTCAGCCATGCTGGCAGTCTGACAAGATGTATTGTAGATAAGGAAAGAGAGTATGGACCATCAGTACCTACCTTTGATGGTGATACTCTGAACAATCATTATACAGGTATTGAAAAGTTTAAACATAAAAATGAGTCTGAATATAAAGACGAGAATCAGGGACGACTTACATCTACACCAGAAATGACATATTCATACTTTTTGAAATGCTCCATTGATTATTCATTCTTCAAACGACTGAGAAAATATTTTCTGAAACATTCTAAGGATATTTTCAACAATGCTGCCAGTCTGATAACATATATTGTACAGGAGGGAAGAGAGTTCGGAGCATTAGTCCCTACCTTTGATGATGATATTCGAAACAATTTTTATACAGGTATTAAAAAGTCTAAATATAAAAATGAGATAAAGATAGAAGATAAAAACAAGAATCAGTTTGCATACGTCTATATTCCAGAAACAGGAGAATATTATGAAGCTTGCAATGTAAAAGGAAAACACGCAGAAGAGTTAGTTATTGAATATTTTGAGGACAAGCTTGAAAATATTCCCCCAAGTGACCAAAAACGATTCCTCTACATATATACCTTTAACAGTCCTTGCTTGACCTGTATATTTCGTCTGATGGAATTTTGTAAGAAATGCAGTGAATACGGCATTATCACCTACATTGGTTTCAGTAAATTCTATAATTTTCTGGGACCTATTATGAAGGATAAGGATGTTATTGGGTGTATAAAATCGATAGTGAAGTATCTTAGAAAAGAGCACGAAAACTGCCCTAGGTACGAGAACATGGAAAAGATAGATCCATATATAATGAAAAAAGTAATTGAGCAGATTGTTTTACAGACATGCCCATCATGTATTACTTACAAAAAATTAGTTGATGCTTATACCCAAGAAATGTACAAGGAATTGTTTGCTATATTCCATCATGTAACGAAGTCAAACATAGATTCATTTATGACATTTGGAAACATCAATCTTAGCCAAGACGAACCGATTAAGTGCCTGCAAAACTGTAGTCACCGCTCTGATTCGACTGTCCAGACCCCGACAGCATGGCATCGTCCGCAAAAAGCAGCGAGGCAATCCCGAAGCCACCAAATTGGACTCTCACAACACCCCGGCTGCCCCTAGAAATCCTGTCCATAAATATTATAAAGGGGATCGATGACAAAGGGCAGCCTTGGTGGAGCCCAACCCGCACTGGGAACACGTCCAACTTATTACCAGCAATGCGGACCAAGCTTCTGCTCCATTCATACAGGGACTGAATCGCCCACAACAGTGGACCCCGGACTCCATACTCCCGAAGCACCCCCCACAGAGCACCTCGAGGAACCCGGTCGTAAGCCTTTTCCAAATCCACAATACACATGGAGACTGGATAGGCAAACTCCCAGGCCCCCTCCAGTACTCTCACAAGGGAATAAAGCTGGTCCAGTGTTCCACGGCCAGGACGTTGAGAAGACGTGTCAGCCATGACAGCCCCACAACATCCAGAGCCTTCAGGTACTCCGGGTGGATCTCGTCCACCCCCGGGGCCCGGCTACCACGTGGCTCTTTAACCACCTTGGCCACCTCAACCCCAGTGACGGGAAAGCCCCCCCCCAGCACCCTCAGGCTCTGTGCCCTCAGATGCCCTCAGGGTTTCCTATATTCATCATTCACAAATGAATTCTCAACAGGCCGTCCATGTAAGTCCAAAATTGTCATAATTCATTGCTCTCGATCCACCGATCCTCTGTATCCCAACCACCATGTCAGTCAGGCCTCTCGCTTTTTGGAAACTCAGACATCCATAAAATTAGACAAACACATCACAACAACATCAGTATCACCATTCTGTTTAAATTGTTGCCCCACACATTGCAGAAAATAACCAGACTTTGAAATTCATTAGGCCAACAGAATATTGTAAAGTGAAAAGAAATCCAACATACCTGTTGTGTGTTAAATGTTATGAAACAATACCACCATTGAGACAAATTAAACACTTCATTAACTGGTTTATCTGCATGTTTTGTCTTTTTTGTTTTTATGACACTGAGAAATAAATGTTATGAAACAATACCACCATTGAGACAAATTAAACACTTCATTAATTGGCTTATCGGCATGTTTTGTCTTTTTTGTTTTTATGACACTGAGATATAAATGTTATGAAACAATACCACCATTGAGACAAATTAAACACTTCATTAATTGGCTTATCGGCATGTTTTGTCTT
>JAODLC010000028.1:0-10149 GCA_026781145.1 Hippopotamyrus pictus | reverse complement strand
CATGTCTCTTCCCACGGCCCCTTGCTAACGTCATGCAGTAAAAAGGGGATAAAACCCAAGGTAGGGGTGGCCGGGACATGGGGGGGGGGGGCAGGCTGCAGCAAGAGGTGAGGTGCAGCTGCTTGAGCTTAGCCAAAACCACAGATAAGGCAAGTGTGCGTGTGGGGGGGGGGGTCAGCACCTGATTCAGCACCTGCACTGAAGAACAGGTGTCCATCCCCCCTACCCTAACCCCCACTACTTTCACACGTACAAAAGTCACCCCCCCCCTCCAAAGCCACTCTCTGTTACTGCTCTACAGCACCAATGCGGACGTGTGGGATTAAGCTGACGCTAGAACGGCGGGCAGAGCTGCCACATGGTGGCGCTACAGCGGCCAGCTCCGTATCTGCTCGTCCATGTCGATCAAACCCGATGGCGAACCCAGCTCGTCCATGACAGAGCTGCTCTCCGAGCCCAGCGGTGACAGCTCGGGTCGCTCCCATCCTGCTGGGCTCCCTGCTTAAGGGCACATCCTGTCTGACGTGGCGAAACTATTGTTCCGTCCTGCAGCTCTGAGATAAGGAAGTCCCCTCGGCCCCATTTGAATTCCGTTGTGGGCTGGAAACCAGCCAAATTGTGCACTTGGTGTTGTACCATTGGTGAATACTCTTAAACCTGAATCGCAGGCCTTATTCTGTGGGAAACAGCTGAAAATGTTGCAGCTCTTCTAAAGGATCAGACAGAAGGCCCCGTGAAAATCATGTCACCGTGAATGTCTTCCCCTTTCGTCTCCGATGACATGAACATCACATGGTTTAGCAGAAATAAGAGGGACATCTCTCCCCACCCCAACAGACCACAGCTAACAATCTATTCACTTTAAAGGCCATGGCTGGTCAGAGATCAGTGGTTGTACAATCACTGCACTCTCCAAAATGGTGAGAGCAGGATCAAGGCTGGATAGGAACCACCCAATCCCAGCTAAAGGTGTCAATACAGGCATCAGGGTCACATGACCTGCCAGCTGCCGTCGGAAAAAGAAGGGTGACTTGCTGGCATTTACCAGAGCCATTGAACTTTGCCCCCAGACAGAGTCACTGTGACCAGGCTGAAGGATTAAGCACTAATTCTCCCCAAGAGTATGTTAGCTATTAGGAGGTTTATGGTCACAAATACCCAGGGGCACAACTCAACAGTTTATCATGAGCAAACAGTCAGCACTCTTATCTGTGGGAATTAGTGGGGGGGAGGTAGAATTCACCTTAAGAGCCAATCTTTAGCTTTAGGTTTAGAAACGTCCCTCAGTGTCCCTTATCCCTCAATGGCTCTGGAAGAAATTGCCAAAATAGTACAGCATTCCTAAAACATCACGGTAAACATCAGGAACGCAGAGAAGAGGGTGGCAGCCAGCAGGCGGGGGGGCCCAGGGCTGAGGCACTTCCCGCTCAGACGACATAAACCATGTGTGGGACTTGCGAGCATCTCAAACCCACATCTGCTCTGCCCCATGCCCAAAGAGAGCTCTGGCTTTCACATGCCGCTCGCCTCGGTCAACTGGGCAACCGCAAGGCTGAAGACGCAAAAGCAATCTGCGACAGATAATTCTCCCTTTCATTTCAACAGGAGTCTGCCGGAGGTTTACTGGGTGCTTGCATTAGCAGACTATCGCCCTGCGGCCTCCCCCACAGCCACTGGGGCTCAGGTTTCCGAGGGGGGGTTGTGGCATGTGATAAATCACTAAGTGCGGGCAAGAGGCTGGCTCATTAAACACACGCAAGTGTGGGACAGCACGAAACATCTGCTCATCACTCTAATAAATTGTGACGGCGCGACCGCGGTGGGCAGAGGGGCCACGACGAGGGGCCCTTTCCAGAGAAAACAATTTGTCTGTCACCGGGGACGTGTCCTGTCCAGGATCAGGTAGAGGGGACACAAAAGCATCAGTCACAAGTAAAGCAGTGGCTGTACTTCTGGGCATTCGTCAGGTGCTGTAAGGTGGCACTCTGATCCTGGGGAAGATAGGAGAACAACGACAAGGGAGACAGTACAGGTGACCCCCTTAAGGTCAGAGGTCAGCGATCTTGTTCATTGACTGATATGACAGTAAGTGGAGGAGTCCTTTTTTACAGAGCAGTAGGTCAGTTTACATCCTGTTCACAGAATGGAGGGGCTGATCTATAAAAAGAGAGCTGCTTTTAAAGAGGGAGGGGCTCATTTTTGGAAGGAGGGAGGACCCATCAGACTTGTCCAGCAGAGCACCTGGCCGGGACTTTATAGCATGCGACTTCATCTCCGCCAGACGGTTTATTTTACCATTTGTACTTGCTCTCTTACAGAAATGGCAGATATCTTCGCCAAAGGTCCGTGTGAGTCACAGACTAGAAAGAGAATAGATGAAAGGCAAATTACTTTCCTGATCCCCTTTTTATTACATCAAAAAGGAGCCTTTTTTCCCAGCAGCCAGTGGGGGCTCCTTGGGGACAGAGCTTCCTGGCAGCAAAGTCTGGACGTGTGGGCATTGCTTTTCGGACATCAAAGAGACCAGACCTCTGGAATTAAAGACGCAGGGAGAGAGATGAAGGCCGTGTTTAGCGGACAATATTGTTCTCCTATTTTTCTGGAAAGAGACAGCACAGAGCACACAGTGAGGAGGCCTGACATTTGGTCAAGATTAAAGGCCCAATTACTGATGTTTTCCTAAAAAGACCCACTTGTTTATTGACGCTGTGCTGTAAGAATAAGTCAGAATGGCATTACTGTACACACTGGTCCGTAAAACGGCCCCTAACACGTCTCAGCTGCAGCGAACACTCTCCGGCAGTTATGTGTAATAGAGATCAGCAGTGATGTGAGATGTGATCAACGCTGACATTCTGTCTGGAGGTGGACTGAAAATGAGCTAAATGGCTTTGTCTCCCAAAGGGAGCCGTTTAAGCAGCGGCTGGGTTAAGAGATTTAAATGGACTGCAGAGGAATATCCTGGGTACTCAGAAACGCTCTCTATTGGTCCGGAGCACAAACGCAGCACTTCCCACCGCTCGCGCTGGGCACAGGAACAGCTGCCTCGTGGATTCTGGTAGCAGCTCAGCAATGATGCCTCAGGTGGCCTCAGTGTGCGTAGAGTAGACCTTCATTTCTGAAGAGCAAGCCGGGCTTAAGCACAGGAGAGGAGGTCTGCAGTCACATCTAGAGCAAGAAAGTAAAATGAAAGGAGAAAGAAAACTCAGGTCTGTCAGTCTCTAGAGAGTGGGTCTAGTGTTTTTTTCTGCAACAGGTCTATTTTCATTTCCCATCAAGATGTAAGAAGGTGCAAGCAAGACCACGGGACCCTTGCAGCAGCCTGACCAGTGGCTGAAAGCTCAGAGATTGGTGTTTGCATGAGCGATCGTCTCACACAGCACAGTGGCACCAAATCTATTAATAAAAATAGCGTGACTGAATTACTGTCTCAGACTTGACAGACACCGAGCATTGCCCTCACCTCCCGCCCCCCCGCACTTTTTGACGCACGATTACGGCAAAGGCTTCCAGGAAACCCCCTCATGTAGCTTCCTTGTGCCTGAAACGAAATGCAAAGCACTGCGGTCTAGAGGAGATCCACGCCTTTCTTACCCATAGCACAAACCACGCACAGAGGTCTGGAACCCACAACCAGATGCATGGGTCTGGGATAAACACCCTAGCTGATAACTCCTCAGTGGGATCAGGCCCCGATGAAAATGGCAAAGAAATAACAAACGGACAACAGTATTTCTGCAGCTTTGCTGTGGTCTGTGAAGAAGAAGAAGCCACAGTGGAGACAATTATGCTGTCAAAAGGCTTGACACTAATTAAAGGCAGATGCATAACCCCCCCCCCGCCAGCAATCCGGCCTTCAAACACAGCAGGGGAGTCGGCATGGCAACGTCAGGCCACATGACTCAGCCCTAACCTGAGAGCTAAAGAGGCTCCCCAGGGCTCCAGCCTCCCCCCCCCACCCCCACCCGACATTCAACCAACATGTTTGCATTCCTGCTCCAGCGGCCTGTAATCCCCAAGCATTACTTCTCACCAAATAATAAGATGTGACCCCATTTCGTCACATCACCCATCCCTGCACATTCACTCCCGCATGACTAGCAGCCACGCCGGCCGCACTCTCGATCCCTCACCGCGGGCCCATCCCCGGACACACCCGCAAGCAGCGCAATAAGCTCACGCTCTTCCTCATCTTCCAATTTTGCCTCTCTTTCTTTGGTCACGCGTCCGTTAATTTCATCACGCGTAAATTAAATTTGGGAGCGGCTCATAGCCCAGTTACATACCGCAGCGTTCAAAGCGCCAGGGCGTGGCTGTAGGTCTGTGATGTGGTCATTACAGTCCGGGTAAAAGGCTCCGGCTGCTATTAAGTACAGTGTGGAAGATGTTTAACAACCAAAACCGGCCGCTAACCAGTGTAAATTGGATCGCAGTTTCCCATAAGATGAGACAGAAAAACAAAAACTTGCGGGATGCATTGCTCTGTCTGTTTCCAGTAAATGATCATCAGATTAAGGCTGCGGTGATCAGGAGTGAAGCTGGTCTAGCAGGGAACCTGGGGCCCCGGGGCCCGGAGCAGGGGCCTGCACGCTCCACCGATGGGCTGCCACACACTGTGAAATCCAGGGGAAAATTCCTGGTGAAACAAGGAGCCTGGAGACCTGGAGGGGAAAGGCTGCCCCCCAATGTGAAGAGACGCTGTAACCAAAGTGCTTAACAACTGCATTGTGGAGTTCAGACTGGACACCCCCCAAGGTAACAGGTTCGAGGGAGGAAAGGCCAGCATGAAGTCATGCCAGATGGGGGCGCTGCACACCTGTTAGGGGATTATAATGTCAAACATACTGACAGGCTCTTCCAGAAAGCCCACCCGCCTGAGCCCAGCTCAGCACCAAGTGTATGAAAGCGGGGCCCGCAGTTCTGTAAGCCCCCCTCCCCAGCTGGAGGAAAAGACGGGCGCTCTTCGGATCGTGCAGAGAGGGGCCAGACAGCTCCGTTTGTTTTCTTTCTATTTTTTTCCATCCACTTGCACGCTCTGTCAGCACTGTGCTCCGCTTATCAGAGGCGTGCGTGACGGCATGGCAGCTAATGGGCCCCAGATGGGAGGGGGAGGGCGCCAGGGAGGAACAGAGCGAGGAGACGGGAGGTGAGAGCCGGGGGGGAGGTGAACGCTAGGGGTGTGAATGACATTGCACGTTTTGTAGCTCACTACCTGGAATCGAGCTAGGTGCAAAGAAACCTCCACACCACAGAGAGGCAGTAGCGAGCTGAAGAGATTTGAGATGATTTTAACACTGACTGTTACACTTTTTGACACAGTACTACTAGATCTGCCCACATCTGTCGCTTTGGAGACCCCACCACATATGCCCTCAGAAGGGAGTCACCGCAACAACGACTCTTTAAGTACCGTCTACCTGCAAGCTGAATTTGAATGAAAACACACTTCAATAATCGCCGAGGAGTTTGAAGAGTTTTTTTTTTTTGCCAGTGATACCTTGAAAGGTGACCAAATGAACATCCACTACAGATAAACAAACATAGGAGTGTTTGTTTGGCACTTTCGGAAATATCGAGGGGTTTGCATTACGTGGTGTGTCACACCACAGTGAACCAACTCAAGAGTCTGAGGTAAACGTTGCTGGCTCTGCTCTTTCTTGTTCGTGAACCACAGTGTTTCTGGACCATTCTGATGGCGCCTGTTTAACAGCCATGTCCACTGGCCTCCATCTTGGTCTGGGTTGGCTTTCGGGCCTGGCGTAGCCACGCGGCACTGAGTGCAGAACTGGCGTCATTAGCATAGGCCACACTTCTGGTTCCGAATCTGGTTTCGAATCTGGTTCCGAATCTGGTTTTGAATCTGGTTTCGCATTGCAGTGTTCGACCCACAGTCGTACTTCGAATCTGGCTCCAGGAGGGCAGTCCCTGCAGATGTCATCGAAGCCACTCGTCAAGCCTGTCCAGGAAGCATGAAAGGGCCACTTAGATTGTGCCCCAGCTGGCTCGTGGTTGGCACCATGCCGCTACGTCTGACTCCTACTCAGGGTGCCTTACGGGGCGGGGGGGGGGGAGGCTTGCTGCAAATTGCCGACAGAAATCTTACAGCATCAGAAGACGAGGAAAACAGGAGTGACGCACTCCAGCAACAGAACATTCCAGCGAACCCGGTGGCCGGCATCACACACCAGAGGAGCTACTGAATGGGATTATATATTTATTTATACAAATCTTTTTTAGTTTCCAGTTTCATCGCCAAGGGAATCAATCAGACATGATTGCCGAAGCTTTCTGAAGCCAAACGAGCCCATTAAACCGTTTATTTGCTTCTCTGCAGGATTTAATTCGATAAGGACTCAAAGAGAATCAAGAAAACGGCGTAGTTCTGTTCTGCCCGGTCGGTGACAGTACAGAAACCGGATATTAGGGCTCTAAGTGGCGTAACACTTCATGGATTAGGAGCGTGATCCGGAGCCTTGGCTGAGCCCCTGTATCGCTCCTGTAGCTAGAATAACAAAATAACAAGGCCTGTTACACCCATCTTGAAATTTAAGCTGCCTTCTGACTGAAATGAAATTAAAACTTAATATGCACAAGTGTGAGTGCAGGTACGTTGGAATGCTTCTTTTCACATATCCCATGATGCTCTCCTTCCAGACAAACACACACAAATACCATGTAGAGAGTGAGCCTTTGGGTCTGAGCGTACGGTCGGGCTATTTATTTGACGGTCCTGGAGTATTTCGGGGGGGTAAGGGCTTTATTCAAGGGCCCAACTGAGATGTGACTATCCTGTCAAAACCAGGGCTCGAACCAGCAACCTTCTGATTACGGGCACAGACAGCTAACACCTTTTCATTTCATTTTCATTAATGGCATGGGGGCAGAGTGCTAATTTGGGGGCTGTTAGAAAGGCTATATACCCCGGCCAGAGGGAGGCGCTGTAATGACTTCAGCACGCACCACTTGTCACTCCAGTTCACCTCAATAGCCAGATCCAAAACAAGAATAATAAGCCCCCCTCACCTTGAAAACAACAGGACCTCCATCTCAGGGTTTGGATGGGCTGGCCAAGGAGAGAAAGCCTTTGTTCAGAGTGAGCAGGATTCTAACCGCAGGACAAAACCAGAGGAAACGCAGCTCACAACAAATAAGGAGCTCACGGAAGGTGCGAGAGGAGGAAAACCCTAACGACGTGCTGACATCAAAGAGCCCGCCGCCGCTCCTGTGTCCTGGAGGACGGGGGCTCCGCCCACACAGTGCGCCCCGTACAGACAGGCGGGAACACCGGCCATAGCAGCGATTCATTACCGCCGGACAACCGTCCTGGCCTGCTGTGAACTGGCACACGGTGAACTGAGACACTGATTTAGAGACGGGCAGTTAGCCGGACAGCCTCAGACGAGGAGGGCCGGCAGCCGGGCGCCCAGCACGTGTCGAGAGCCTCGCCCGCAGGCCAGTGAGGCGGGAATTCGCCGACGCCGTCCTTAATCAGCCCATGTGGGCATAGGCGTCTCGTGGTTTGCCTGAATAAAAGTCTGTGTACATCAGCCACCTGCTAACTCACCTGCTATGTTTATGTAGCTGGAAAAGTAGCTGCCCATTAGCATCCCCATTAACACATATTAACAGGATCCATAACAATAATGTTGATATATTTCTGTTGTATCATTACTCTGTGACGGACTCCCTGACACACTGGCTCTGACCCTGTATGCGTCAGTGGGTATTAGTCATTCACAGATTTTTACTTCATAAAACTCGACTAAAGTAAGCTCTTAATTAACTACAGTTTAGGGTTACAGAGTTGACAACCGTAACTGCCACACTTTACAGTACAGTGTTCATTGTAAGAATTCATAAGAAATGTACAGCGGCCCCAAGCTACCCACAATGCCCTGCTTCTCCCACGTCGCCTTCAGCAGCCGCTGGCAGCCAGGGCGTCTCACGGGGAAAGTGAGACCACACACAGCGGTGATTCACCGGCACCGGTGTCAGAGACACACCGGGGGCTGGTCTGCTGCTGTGTGCCATGTGCTGTGTGCATTGTGGGGACTAAATGACTATTTTTCAGGCCCCCACAAAGATCTGTGAATGCAATCAAAAAACGAAAAATGTCGAAAGTCTCGTATTTTGTTTGGCTATTTATGGTTAAGGTTAGGGCTGGGTAGGGGTTAAGGTCATCATGATGGGATTAGAGTTTTAGAAATGAATGGAGAGTCCCCACAAAGATGTAATTACAAACCTGTGCGTGTGTGTGTGTGTGTGCAACTACCAACCGCAGGTAACAAACTTGCCAGGTCTCGCCCCAGTTTGGGGACAGGACAATGAGGACATCAGGTGGACCAGGAATTTGAGGTGAGGAGCAGTGTCCCACCCCTGGGTCACGCATGCCACCTCTCCGGGTGGACAAGTCACTGCGGAACTTTTTGCACCATCGCTGCAGAAAACACCCTTAATTTTGCCCCTGTTACTTCAAAATCAGGCAGTGATCCTGGAACTGCACTGTTTTTAAAACTGTGGAAACTGAAAAGGAGGGTGGAGGGCCGTTGTAAATGAAAGAACTGAAAAGGGGGGCAGTGCTCACCACCCCGCCAGTCCATGCTTTCCCCATTAAGGAGCCCCGAGGTTTGCATATATAGGTCATAATAACCCACCACACACCTTTATTTATTAGACTTTATTTTGTGGTGTGTTTAGATTTCAGCTTTATTGTTTCCAATGTCATTCTTCTGGGCTAAGCCAGCGAGACAAGGTCTCCACACGGCGGAGAGTCTGCCACACAGGACAGCTACCTACAATAGATATATTGTCTCTGTATCCTGAAATGACCCGGTTCCGAGTGTGTTATTGTGTAAGCTGCCCGTGCTCCTGGATTGGGTTTCTGAGCCTGGTGCCAAAAACAATATTTCTTCCTCTGGCCGTTCAGGGTTTTTTTTTTTTGGAGCCCTCACCCCCACCCCCCAGTCGTTTTGGTGGCAGATTGGCGCTCATGAACACTTTCAAGGCACTTGGGAGGAAAGAGGAACGAATTAACATCCCTCCCTGATGTTTTTCACGCTCTCTCTCTTTTTTTTCTCTTTTTCCTTTTTACTTTTCTACTCACGCTTTTGTTTTCTGAGGAAATACAGCCCTCTGCTCCTGAGCTGTTTTCGGAATCGGCGGGCGGACACGCAAGCCAGATACAGAATCCTGTTTTCACGAGGAACTACTTATAATTATGATCCAAAACAATGTGCACGGCCCCATTCAGTCACACAATGCCGGCGCGACTAATCTCCAGTGCTTAGCGGGTAAAGAGCAGAGGTGCAGTGGAGGAGCCGGCCAGGGGCGGACCCACTTAGAGGGAAAATTTAAATCCCAGATTATCCCAGACAAACTGCAACCCAGAGGCAGCCAACTGGAGCCACCTGGATGCTGAGGTGTGGTGCAAGGACAGCTCACCCTCACATGCAGGCAAGCACAGTTCAGGTATATGGGGACGCTTCATACATGTCTATGGGTCTAACCCTAATCCTAACTATGATAACCCTAACTCTTACTCGGCCCTAACCTTTAACATAAGCAATCTAGTAAAATACAAGACTTCTGGCTATTGTTGTTTTTTTGATTGCACTCACAGATCTTTATTAAATTGTGGCTTCTATTGGGGGACCAGAAAAACGTCCCCGCAAGCTAAAAGGTAACAGGTTTTGTCCGGACGATGTGGTAAATACGAAGCCGCACACTCACACACACACACACACACACACGCTGCCGCTCGCTCCTGGATGTGACACCGCCTACATAGACAGTCCTGCAGCCCAAGTGCAACCCTTGAAAGGCAGATGGAGAGCGAGAGCCAGCTGTGGTCTCAAGCAGCAGGGAATGCTGGGAGATATTTATGGGAACTGGCAGGCGCACGTGGCACGAGCCGGCGACGGGTAGATGGATGAGGTGCTGCCTGATGGCAGGGAGAGCGGACAGAAACGACCCCAGCCCCTACTCAAAGTGACAGGGGATCTCTCTGTCTCTGTCTCTGTCTCTGTCTCTCTCTCTCTGTCTCTCTCTCTCTCTGTCTCTCTCTCTCTCTGTCTCCTTGTTCTTGAAGGTTAAGGAATGGTTCGGCGGGCTCGAGGAAGATTTTTCCGACGTCATTTTCATTTATGGTTT
>JAODLC010000027.1:402128-418684 GCA_026781145.1 Hippopotamyrus pictus | reverse complement strand
TTTAGTAGGTGTGTCTGAGCAGAGAAATCTGCAAACTGTGGTGCAGACTGGCCCTCCAGGAGCGGAGTGGGGGAATCCTGCTTTAGATAAATGTGCCTGCTAAATATGCAGATGAAAAATATAATATTTTCAATTTATTTGAGCTAAAATTACATGAGCGGGATGGACTGGAAGCACGTGAATGAGTGTAAACAAAGTGGAGGGTGTAGATGTGTTGGGCCAAAGTGATTCAATCATGACAGGAGCGGGCACACAGCCCACAGTAAATGCCCTAAGGCTGGTATGGTAACAGGAAGCGCTTTCAGCCTTGTGTTTTCATGTAGGATGAGCCCCTCTCCTCAAACCTAAAAAGAGGACAATGTGCAATTTACCTCTTCCAAAGAAATGCTAATCCTTCTGCTTTGATTTCGCCTGCAAATTTGTGCCATTTCTAGTGAATGCATACCGAGCTGAATTAAGAATGTTAGCCCTTCTTTAGCCTACTGCTGTGCATGATTCACTGTGTTTAAGTATGAACTTAAAAATTATCATAATATCTCACAAAAAAATACTTTAAAATGCTTAATAATTAAATACGTTTAACGGGGGCAGTGGCTTATGTTCCGCATCAAGTGTTTAGCACGCTCTGGCTCAGTGGCGGAATAACTGTACACTGGGCCCTGGGGTAAAAATGGACCACGCCCACGCCCACCCCCCCCCCCCCTCCATATAGCATACCCATCATGCATTGCAGTAGTTAGCAAATTCCACAAACTTGATTTTTTTTTTTTTTTAAATACATGCATAGTTTGACTTCAAAACATTACAGGCTATTTTGTTTCAAAATTGTTTTAAGAATTGTACCAAATACTTTTTTTGTGTTATGACTCCCACTATACTGGGATTATATAGCTAAAAATCATAAGCATGTCACAAGGTTTAACAAAGTATATGAAATCAGTGCTTTGATCTTCACAAATAGTACATGTGAGATTTACAATTGCAGGGGAGTCCTTGACATCATTGAGGGTCCTGGGCCTGGGGTGGCTACTCCAGCTATCATAGTCTATGACCCGACAGAGTATCGAAGTCCCTGAACTGGTCTTCTCTCTCATGACCACACCTGTTAAATATATTACATTATATATAAGCTGGCTGCTTCTCAGTTTTGCTGGGGAGGAGCTTTAGAATCAAACTGGTGGAACACCATAGACGACTTGCATAGGTTCACCTGGAAGAAAACGTTGCATTCTATTGTGGGTCTTGAAAGAGCCTTACATTACTTGTGTACTTGGCCTTTTTAAGTTCTCCTCATTGTCATGTAGATACGCAAGCAGAATGTCAAAGTACTTTTAACACCTTTCCATTTTAACTATATTGACGTACACAGCACTCCCACTAAGATTTAAAGCCAAACAACAAATGAACTACAGCAACATAACATTCTACGCAGTGACAAACGATTATATATCGTAAATCACAACTTGAGTGATACAGGGTGCTTCAGTAAAGCCAATTGCTCAAATTAATTGTATTAAATGCTGAAGGAGGTGGATGATTCACAAACTGAGAGTGTGTGGTCTAATATCTCTCCTTTAAGCTCCATAAACTACTAATGAAGAATATTTGTCTTTCTGCAATGTGAAGCACTGAGCTAGATGTGCTTCTATAAATCTCACTGCTGATTAGACTCTATATCAGGACACTGGGTTAATGTGTATCTATACATAATGTGGCGGGCATATGAGACTTGGTATGCAAGGGTGCAGACAAACACCCGTCAAAGGGCGAAGCTTATTGAGCAACCAGGGAACACAATACAAAAAGGTTATGAGGCGACGGTCCATTCAGGACGGACATCTCCCAGAATGCCTTGCAGGCTCTTGAGTAGTGTTTCTCAACCAGGTCTTTGGGGGAACCCAGCAGGGAACTGGGAGAATGCAAAGGACTGGATTGAGAAACACTGAGCTAAAGGAAATGCTTTATCACTTGACTCCCATGTATTTACGTTGAACCGAGGGCTGTCACGGCTGGGGGGGGTGACATCCCATATGAAACACATACCTGCAGTGAAACACTGCATTAATCAGCCAGTGCACAGCTTACCTTAAAGGCCCTGTTCTTGTAAGACATGTCCCCTCCATCTGCAGACACACGGGCCGCACATAACCATACAGATGTCAGAATGCATTAGATTCACCATTGTGTCGCAGGACCATTTATATGACAAACGTCTCACCACAAGCTTTTCTGAGTGATGCAGTTTTATTGTTCGGGTGCGCTTCTTGAAGAAGCCATTGATCCATTTTAGAGAGAATATATCTCTCCTCCCACAACAAGAAGCTGCTTTCCTGGAATTTTCAGAGAACCCAGGAACAGTGGGAGATAAACAGTAACTACTAGTTAAAGATATTGAGTTCAGTTGGACTATTAGACTATTGATTTAAATACCAGGAAAGGCACTTCTGTCGAACTCTCGAGCATGGTACAGTAATTAACCTTAATTGTGTAGAATTAAACTATGTAGAAAATACAAACAGGCAGGATTGAACAAACCTTTGGCTACACAGGATGATGTGGATGATGCGACATTTAATGATGCAAAGATGCTCTGTCACCCGCTGATTTACTGCCACACGTGTGACCTTACCTTTTAAAGGACTAAATCCCCCCCAAACCATAAATTGGACCAGTTACTTGGATGGGCTCCATACAATGGCAGATTTATTTGAGATGAAATATGGCAGGCTGTTCCATTCTTACAGCATCCATGAGAAGTAAAGTTGAGGCGATAAAACGATGGTGTTCGAGCAATGATGGGGCCAAAAGACTCACCAGGGTCACTCTGTCACCATGGTGACCTAGGGAAAAGCAGGCCAGGGTTGGGTTTTGGATTTGGGCATTTCACGAGCCAGTTACGAGCCAGGACTGGGCAGGAACTGGAGACTTTGGGGTTTCTGCCACGTTCCAAAGCAAACCCAGGGTATGCCACTGTTATACCACGTAGGGAGGACCCCGCTGAACTGCAGGATGTAAAACTGAAAGTGGAAATGGGGTGGGGGTTGGGGGAATAATATAGTAAAGGTCTGTCCCAAATCAAATACTTGGTTGCTATACAGTAGATGAAATGCAGTGTATGAAGTGAGCAGTACATAGGGGAGCGATACCCAGATGACACACTACATCCTGGGAAATTCCCAAGTGTGTAACCGGTGGAGGTTACGCTATCCCACAAGGCCACTGGAGCTGCCACCAGAGACGAAGAAATTTAAGTAAAGTTGGTGCAGGAAATGCCAGCTCTGTACAGAGATCGGTAGAAAACAAAGCCAAGTTACATAAGTTGACTTGAGAATGGCTTTTTTTCCTTGATAGTTTTTAAACAGTTTTTAATTGTCAGGGGGGTCAAGCTACAGCCTTGGTACCCATCCAGGCCAGGTAATGCAAAACTGCAACCAGAGTATGTCCGAGTGCAATAGTACTGCTCTCATGCATGCATGCAATACGTGCTACACTAACGGTCGAGTAGTATGAACAAGATTCAGTGTTTACTGTGTAAGTATTCGATTTAGGATGCATCCTAAATGTTCTAATAGAGGGTTATTGCCATTTAATGTCTCTTATTTACTCTGCCATGTTCCAGTATTATTACTGTTTGTGTGTTTCTTATTGTATTTATTATTTGCATGATTACACAATTGCACTTTTACCCTAGACTGTTGAAATCATTATTGTAATCATCACTTCATTTTGGACTATAACTGTTTCTGGTAAGAGGGTACTGTTTATGGGTCATTCAGTTTGTAATTCTGTATTTAATCACGCGCTGTCATCGAATCATTGTTAACATTTGTATAATATACCTGTGCATTGTGGGTCTTATTGTGTAACTGTGATATTTTGTATCTGGATAGTGAATCGTATAGGCAGCCAGTAGCCAGCACGCAGTTTACACAGTTAATGAGTTCACCTGTGGGCAAGCCAAATGTTTCTTTACCTTAAGGAAATGTCTTATGTAATATATTTATGGTGTGTAGGAGTGCACAGCACACTGACTGGCAATGTTCCCATTACAACACCTTACGCTCTCTAGGTTGGGTCTGTTTACTTTCTCTCTTGTCGTCCTTTTCATACAGTCAGCTTTCAAGCCTTTTCGCGGAATAATGAAAAATAGAAAATTCTGTAAGTCTGTCATGTTCGTGTCCATCAATGACCCTCTGCAATAAAAAATAAATAAATAGAGATGCGTCACGTCACGTTGGCAGCCCTACTTACCTACTTCCCATGCCGGAGAACTGAATTAATCATAAGGCCAGGCCTTGGCCCCGGGGCTGGGTAACCAGGAGGTCAGCAAAGCGTTTTCCTGTCAGGGTGAAGCTTGTTAATTAGGGTTATCTGGGTGGGGGCAGGAAGTACATGATTTGCATGTGAGGGAAATGATCGAATTAAGTTGGAGGCACGCAGAGGGACGCACACACTGACGGAATGAAACTGGAGGGGTGATGATATAGGGCGGCTGAGCGCAGTACCCGCACAGGACAGCAATTAGCCTGGCAGGGCAAAGGAGGACGTTTATCACCCTGTGGGCTTCATTACACAGCATTTCCTGTGTAGAGCTGTGCTGTGTCAAAACACAGAGCTGTCCTGAGACAGTGTAGACTCAAGCATTGCTGATAGGATTTCCCCGCTATTTTTGTAAATTTGTTTTATTAGTCTTTCTATAGCTGAGGTCCCCCAACATACAGGGTTGGTGGCAGGATTGGCACTCCAGCCACTGGAAAAAACTCACACTCAGTGTGTTGCTGAGGTATCCCCCACTGCACGGCTGCACTGCACGGCTGCACTGCACGCCTGCGCCCCTTACCCGCTCCTATAGCTGTATGTTTGGTCTTCATACTCGCGCTCAAAGGTCCACCAGCAATTCCCATTCTTGGGTCAGACAAGAAAGGCGCAAAAGATCTGGGATCACAGAATCCCATAGCCCGGATTCGCCCGTGATGGACGCATCCACTGCGTGCGGACGGCGACGTGCCATCAGGCAGCAGAGACGTGCCTTTGCCTGCTGCTTCTGGGCCGGCGACGCGTGGAACTCCGGGCAGGAGCAGCGTCTCAGGCTGCAGCGTGAACAGATGACAGAGCGGCATCCCCGTTTGCCCAGAATGTCACCTGTGAGCTAAGCAGAATCATTTCACCAGTTAAAGGGAAGGGGGTGTGTCACCCCGCTTTGGAGAAAAGATTTAGACTTTAGTGCACTAGTAGTGCTGAGCAGAAAAGCACTTCAGTCCCAAAGATCCCAAAGATAATGACCCCCCCCCCCCTTTTCAGAATTCACATAGATTTTATGCGGCTGGCTTTTTTGAGAAGACTCATGAGTTCTTGCTGCGCTAACGTAGCAGCACTGCAGGGGGAGCTGATTGGGACCGCTGCCTCTCTTAGACCTGAGTCACCGAGAGCTTTGCTGTGCCAGAAAGGAAAGCGATAAAGCAATGGAAAGGCCAGTAGGCTGCTGTGCTGCGGAGAGCTGCTGCACTCTTTCTTCTCGATGGGAGATGGTGTGGAAGGTTGAGCAACATGGAGGGCTGCTCTGGGGAGGAGGGGGGATGAGCAGGACAGGTGGAGGGACTTCATGACTCTTACAGTGTTATGTTCATTGGTCACATGACTAAGCAGATTTTCCCAGCCATTTTCACAGCATGAGGCATATTTTCTTTGTGACTGAATATACGGTCCATGGGTCAGGTGATCAGGTTTGACACTTGGTGTTCTGAGATGGAGCTTCAGCTAACGAAGAAATTACTAATGACACCCAAACAGCAGAGTTGTCTGTTTGTAGCTCCATAAAAAAACCTCATCTTGTCACAGATCCCGAAGAAACCCCTTCCTTCTTACATAACCAGCGAGAATATCAGGAGCACGCCACACGAACCTCCTGCCCTGCAGTACAGCTTTACTTAGTCTTCATATGCTACACGTCATGCATTTCATCAGAGCTCCAGTTGTCTATCTGACCAACAACTAAATCAAAGAAAATTTAGAGGGGGGGGTTGCAGACGGTCCCTAGGAACCTTAGAGCTAGTCCCTGAAATGGTTTTATACACAGGCATTTGATGTTCTGCAGCCCTTCACAGCCTGGCACCAGGCTCTCCAACCCCCTCTGCTTCTGCTGTTCCTCTCCACTTATGTCACCCAGATATTAACAACCTGCCTTGGCTTCTAGCAATGGTTCCCTCTGCAGACAGAAGGTAGGGAAACACACAGCTCACACATATGTATGAGTTTCTACGTTGTTATCATTTTGACAAGCAGACAGAAAGGGATTGAATTCAGCTGCAAGTGGCATCAGACTGGGTGTCTGCGGCTGTGTGCTGAGCTGAGGGAATGAGCACCAAAAATAAAGGAGAAGCAAAGATGGGATTCAACCAGGCTTTAAGGAGGACTATGTTCTCCCAGGGTTCCTGCGTCCAGACCCAACCAAAACACAGGAAACATGACTGAGGGGAAACTGGTTTTTTTTGATCCCTGGCAAGGTCAGCACAAGATCAGGCTGATAACAATTACAGTTTGCTCACCCGTGTTCCGCAGATTTTTCTCCTAATAACGGTACGAAAAGCTAATTCATATCAGAGGACAGAGGACATCTATGCAAGGCAGTGCTGAAGCCACGTACCTCCAGTATCTCATGAAATCATATTGCTGTGAGCTGCTTCTTCTCAAGAGCCTCACTGATCCACTGAGGTTAATCTGAAATCATAATTATTTGCCTGTAATTAAATGGTATCCCATTTAGAATATCTGGTTCAAGTCACTTAATTGTTCAAACATCCAAAGACACTTTGCTGAATTTAGAATTTTAAAAGATTAATGCAATAAAAATTGGAAAAATTATTGCCCACATTTTACAGTCTTTCATCTTTTAGCAGAACTGAGGGTCAGCTCCCCCACACCCTGGCTGAGGTTAGCTGCTGATATGGAGCTTCAAACAATGGGTTTCTGACCTGAAAAATGCCCAGATTTTTAAAACCTTTCTTAGACCTTAGTGTAGGGATTCTTGAAGTTTTGATGTCAGTGGACCAGTTAATGTTGTATAAAAAACTCACAGGCTGGTTAAAATGGGGGGTGGGGCGTCTAGTAGTGTGATTTTATTAGTTTAGTAGTTTCCATTTTTTTCAAAATGCACAAGTGAGGGACTGTAAAAAAATGAAAACATACAGTTCATTTTTGGAAATTAATCAATTGCTCTGCAAAATCCCAGTGGAATACTGGCCACGGATCGGTATCAGGCCGGACCCCGACCTTAGAGCAATGCACTGTGGTGGGGGGGTCTATCATCCTTTTTCTACAAAGTCATGTGAATCTGGTGTCTGGCTGGGGGCTACCTAAGGGAACAGAATTAGCAATCGCTGACACCCCCCCCCCACACACACACCCGGAACCATCTCCGATGGGGTGAAACTGGGCGGTGCATTTTCCCTGGGGGTGTTCTGCCAGTGAAGCATGCCTATGGAACCACGGGGGCTTCACCTGACCCTGCTTTTCCCTCATTCCTCATTCACACTGTGTTCTGTTGTACCCCCCCCCCCCCCCAGATACACCCCCAAAATGAGACTCTGGGTGTCTTATCATAAAAGGTCAGTTACTGTTTTCCCAGAGTCTCTCTGGACCCTGACAGCGGTTTGAGTTCTTCTTCCCCCCATCTTGAACCCTTACCCTAACCATAGAACCTGTTTCAGTGCCATGCCCCCATACCACTGGGTTCCATTCACCAGTCTCTGGCCCAGACTAACCATGTGGATGTTTGGGCACATCCTCAGGGAGCACCAGTCCCTCCCCCCCATCCCATTCACGAAGAAGGTAATGCGATTTAATATCTAATGTATTTAATATGATTGTTTATCGTTCTTTTAATAGGGCACTCACTGAAAAGCCTGTGCAGTGGTTTCCCTGCGTTAGATGCCTTTCCACCAATCAGCTCCGTATATTTCTGACGTGACGTCATGCGTAGGGTGACAGAGCCACATCCTGGTGGGGCACAGTGGGTCACAGGTCCTTCTCGGTGCTGTCGCCCAGGGGCACTTAGTGTCCGTAATCAAGCCCTGACCTGTCCTGTCGCAATCACGTTTCACCCGATTCATTTTCAGGAAAAACATCCCTCAACACAAACAGCATAGTAGGAATTTTATGATTGATTTCGATGACAAATCCTGACGAAGATATCAAACATTAGGGGCATTAACCAAATAGCTTGGCAGGGGCTTCGGGTGTCTCTCTCCCCCTGGCAAAAGAAATTACAAGCCCAAAACAGGTCACGACACCTGTGCAGCCGCTCGAGAACTGCCATGAAACGTAGGGGGGGTGGGCTTGGAGGTTGAGTGAAGAGTCCAGCGAGTTAGAAATCACATCAGGAGCAGAGCCTCTGTGATGCTGGCGGGTAGCAGCAGCGTGGGGGCCCGCTGAGACCAAATCAGGATGCTTCTTTGGGGGGGGGGGGGCTGTTTGCCTGTTGCCACTTTGATTTCCCTACCTTGTCCACTTACGCATTCGCTTCCTCGCGTGACGTCGGCCTGACGGTGCTTGAGATTCTGCCAGCGGCGCTCGGCCGGGCTTCCTCGGAGAAGCCGGCGCACGCTGGCGGACGGGAGGCTTCGCGCTCGACCTTGAGAAACGACCACGGGGAAATCCGGGCAGGCCTATGGGAAGCCCGAACTGGACTGAACATTTTGTTTTTTAACTGGGACCTGGCACTCCTCACACCAGGCAGCTCTGGGGACTGGGCCTCCAGCGCCGATCGGCCCCTCCCATTGCAGATGGTTGTGTAACACAGAAGCATTTAGGGGAAAGTTACTGGAGGGAGGGGGGTGTCTTTCTCCACGGTGCTAAGTCACATACGTGAAAAAGCTAAGCTACCTCACACAGTCCATACGGAGCCTGGGATGCAGTCATGTGTTTGAGATATACACAATAGGGTTAGCCCACAGGCCAACACCCCCCCCCCCCAACAATCCCAAAGTGTCTGATGGTGCATTTCGCTAATCGGTGACTTGGAACACAGATAGCGACTGAGTAATGACTTCATAATGAATCTGACATTCATCCCTAAAGTTTACCACGTATCCACCACCATATGCTATTATTTCCAGAGGCTGAGAAGGTACCACGTCTTCTGAAGGTAGACAGCACCCCCTAGTACATACTCGGCGACATTGCATGCCTGAAAATCAGGACTTTTACGTCAGCGCATGGCACACGCACACACAGACACACATGGTCCTTAGGCAGTACATTTATGAAAAACAGACATGGGCAACACATTAAACAAATACACGCAGACAAAAGTCTTTGACTTCAAACGTAATTATAGAAATTCTTCTCGCGCTTAAAACGAGGCTCACCTGTCATTGAAATCGACGTGAAATTTCAGACCATGTAAGGACCAGTAACAAGTAAGAAGTTTGTAATGCTACAGAGGAGCTATGTGTTTTGGCTTTGAAGGACAATGTTTATTTTGGCGTTTGTGGCTCCTTGGGAAGGTATAAGAAAGGCTGTGCGACTCAGACGAGCTTCATTGCCACTGGACCAGGGGACAAAGTACAGCATTAGGTTTATTGATAACCACTCTATATATACATTTATATGGCGCTTGAAGAAGAGATGTAACCTTTTTTTTTTTTTTTTTTTAAATGCCGCATTTTGTTTGTCTTAACTAGTTTGCGACAGAGATTTGCTTTAATGTAGTGCGACACCCCCTCCCCACATGCACATGTGACCCCCACTCTCCTGGGTACTAACAACTGCCCTCATCTCTGTGCCGACGTAGGGGCCCCAGGACGCTGAGACGGTGGCCACGTTTGTGCATTTTCAGAATGAGTAAAAGAGTGTCACAAAGGACAACCAGCATTTCAAAACAAAAAACAAAACAAAAAAAACAGACATTATAAATAAAAGCGCTCTTCATGAAACTGGGTTTTGTTAAGCGACAAACTGTCTGTCACAAAAATATCTGTATTTACTTTTATTAATTTTTCTATAATCATTTTTAAATGTGTTTGTGGCAACCAGGCCTCTGGGGATTAACCAGTATTTACTAAATTTGTCGTACTGAGGATCATCGGCCCGATCCTGAGTAGTTGCCTAAAGGTGTTTCACAGTGTCTTCAATATTTTTTGTCCAGTTAATAATCACACAATATGCTTGCATCATAAAATGTGGCTTAAGAGATTCAGAGGTGGCACTAACTGTGATTCTTTATACTCAACTGGTTGGCTGAAACAAAAATCTTGGTCTAGATTTTTAATTTCTGGACCTGAACAGCCCACCTCTGAAAGGATTTGTTTACTTTACCAACCCGTTATTTTGAATGACCTTACAACGTGATTGATCCGGTGCCTGATTTACAAACCTTCCTCTAGGGCCATGAGCAAAATCCACCCACAGGAAAAACTTTAGTAATCCAGTTTTCAAGTTTCTATCTGAAAGCCAAGGTCAGAAAGTCCTTATATGTTTTCAGCTGATATTTTAATTATTTTTATTGACTGGAGTGAGTGCCTGTTGGTTTCAGATACCAGCCAAGCCTCATAAACTATTCTCGTTTGTGTTTATTTAATACAGTTGCAAAACCACATCCTTTTAAAACAACATTAGTCCATCGTCATTTCAGTTACCATCGGTGGAGTGGGAGCCTCGAGACGTTGAAGGCTCCATGAGGTTCTCCTCCAGCAGCAGAACCTTACAAGCAAGGCCTTCCACCGCCATGTGGTTCTTGGTGAAGTCTGTGGTCCCCAAAGGGCAAGCAGATTTGGCTTCGGTGAGCATGCAGGCCTCCTTTGTCCCCCTGACCTTTTTCTTTGCGACCGAGGCATACAGAGAATCCGGACTCTCCCTTGCGACCTGCGGGCCCCATGTCTGGCAACCCGCGTCCCGAGACACGAGGGAATGCTGCCCACGAGCCGTGGCTGAATCTTCGTTCGCGTCTCTTTGTTCTTCCTCCTCCCCAGATGCCAAACCCAACAGCCCAACAGCGAAGACCACGTCAGGGTCCCCTGGCAGAGGCTCTGTGGTGCTGTCAAGCTGAAGCGGTGGCTCGCTATCTAACACTAGGCCCCCAAGTTCTATCGGAAGCGCCATTTCAGCAAGAAGCTCCGGCGGCTGCACATGCGGTCTGTCCCGATCCGTGCTGCTGCCCCTCGTCCCAGCAGGTGGGTGCTGAGTGGCAGAATTAGTTCGAGTAGGACCACTGAAGTCCCGCATGGGTGACTCTGACTTCACACACTTCTCCTGCATTTGCTTGTTGATGGCGGTGCTGACGGCCTGTGAAATCCTCCGGTTTTTTTTGGTTTGAAATTTAAACTTGCCCTCCCCAGAATCACAGCGGCGTCCTGCCTCGAAATAGAATATCGACTGGAAAAGGTGGGAGGGAGATGGTTAGTGTCAGGATGTACTCGAGTAATGTGTGTTCAAGAGCGTGGCAGTACAAGAAAAGACAAATAAGCGGTTTTTGCACCATCTAGTGGCCGTAGGAAGGATATGTTTTTTTTTTTTCCACTTTACCTTGTAATATCCAAAGTAGCGTATGAATTGGTAGGGCCAGGCAAACTGCACCTCCTGGGTAAGGGGGCTCTTCAGTAGGATGTCCCTATGCCCGACAGTGAGGATACAGGGTCCCTGAAGACGACAGCGGACTGCAGCTTCTGTCCTCTTCACCTTGGCCGAGAAGTCGGTGTGTACTGGAGGCCACAACACAAGGAAAGACCTACAGTGGTCAGCAACTCAGGGCAGCAGATCATGCAGCTATTTAGGAACAATGCTGGATATTGATGTTCTAGAAGGAAAACCTAACAGGCACTTTAGCTGGGGTATCTTAATGAATACTGTACTATATATATATGGTATTATATTAAGGGCAAAATTCATATCTTAGCTACATCAATAATGTACTAGGTCCAGGAAGAAAGCTACTGCAAATAGCCCAGCGAGGGTCTGGGTGTTTAGTGCAGTTTGTGGGGAAGGTGGTCAGCACCTACGACAGCAGGAAGCCGCTGAACTCCCAGGAAGCTTCTCAGGAGCTTCGTAAAACCACCGCTTTACTTATTACCACGCGCGGTCTCAGTCCTGCACCTCACCGACTGTGCGTGCAGGAAAATTACTCACGTCATAGTGGTTTGGTTTCATTCGAGAACTTCTTGCTATGTTTTTGTTCTATGGTTGATCGCAAACAACTTTTTAAAAATAAAAAGATATATAAATATTTATGTATGAGCATTCTTATCCTACATATATGCCATGCATATTCATGTTTTTGGATGGCTACCTATATCCAGGCTTTAGGGGTAACAGAAAACAAGGAACTGCATTAAGAATTTGGTTACAAAAAAATAACCAGGTTACAGTTACATTTGTAATAAATCAGGATTACTTTTGGGTTATATTATAGTAAATCTGGAAGTGAAGAATGGTATTCTGATGCATTTATACTGCTAAAAAGTCATAGGAAGATATTTCCTGCACAACATCTCTCACAAGATCACTCTGCTACTGTCTATTATTTATTTGTTTGTTTGTTTGTTTACTTAGCTTCACTTCCTTTGACAAGAACTATGCTGCTGATGGATGCCCATCAAAAAAATCCACTTAGTTTGCGGAAATTTTGCAATTATTTTGTTTTTAAGGAAGAGAGTGTAAATAATATTGCAGTACAATGCATATTATGTTGCCCAGATGTGAAAAAGCTGGCAATATCAAAGAGCTCAGTACCAAATATAAAGAAACATTTAGAGGTAAAACTTAAAGACCAACTGCTAGCATTAGCCACAGAGATCCAGGTATCGATACCCAAAGTTAGTTAGCGAAGTATTATGTGCTTTACACAAAGCTGGACAGGCAAATCAGCTACCAGCATGACAATACTACTTCTACAAATTAACACAATACTATACCATAATTCAATTCAGTTTTATTTGTACAAACCCTAATAATAATTATTATTATAATTATAATAATAATAATAGGCTAAACTGCATTTCGTTGTACGAAATAAATAATAATTATTATTATTATTAGTCATAGTAGTTGTTGTTCTTGATGTTTTTTAAACTACAGGCCTATAGTTGAGATGCAATGTATGCAGTTTTTGTCACATTTGTCTAAATGGTACCTGCATACTGAATTTCCAGTACAAAGACTTAAACCCTTATGTTCCATAAAAAATACTGTTAGTGCTCCTTATATTTTGACATTTCTTTACTCTTGTCTTTGTCATTGATGTAATCCAAAAGTAAGTAAAAGTAATTAGTTACATCACTTTTATTTTGAGATACTTTGATTACATTATTGACTACAGTTTTCAACAGGTAACTAGTAATTCTACCGGATTATATATTTTTCCCAAACCCTGTCTATAAGTACCTACTGATAACCTGATTCTGTGGATTTTATACCTGTCGCATAACATGTGAATCACCTTGTTCTTCAGACAAGCAGTCAAAGTCCCACTTATTCTGCTGAATAAGTGTAAAACCAGAACAAACCCCACAGAGTCTACAGGTCCGTTCTTAACTCCAGCTGACTAAAGACACCACGAGTAGGCTAGATCAGGGAACTCACAGGTGCGGGACCATGGATATTATCGTTAAGGAAAACGAAAACTACAACCAGAAGAAACATTAAACAAATGCAATAAGATATGAAAATAAAGCTACACGAAAACTATAAATATTGTATCCTGACTAACTAAAATAAAAACAACCGTCAAATACTTTCCATTGTCATTTGTAATACTAGCTACCTAAAATAATGCTTATATTTAATTACTAATTAATAACATCTGAAACATGTTTTTCCCCATTTGAGGACATTAGTATCTAACGTACATTGTATATCCATGTATGATTCACACACACACTGCTTCTCTAAAAATAAAACGACTAACACCGAAACTGAAACATGGCGAACTGACCGAAGTACTGCGGCGGAAAAAGTGAGAAGAGGCGATTTTATTGTGTATCGCTGGTTGACTCGATCGCCACTTAAACGGACCGCGGACACGCGATGCGTTTGCAAACACGGGGGGGTCACAAATTATTAGACAGGATGGCTCACACAACATTAGGTCATACAACACGTACGTACTAGGGCACATCATGACTACACATAAAAGGCAGGTAAAGGTACGCGATCATCAGGAGCAGTTATTTATAACGACATATACAGGGGCTATTTACACGGATATCCAAATCCCACCGGCGGTACACCATATAATAACTAAATAGGCCTATATCTAATTTATACTAAAAACTAATAAAACCATATTTAAAACTAACAAAACTAAATAAAAAACCCACCTAAAAATCCCATCAAAAAAAAAATAAAAATAAATAAAACTATGAAAAAACTTATGTTTCTGTCTCCTGGGTGTGAAACAGCATCTCCTACCATTGTTATACGTGTCGTAGATGGGATTCTCCCTCATCCCCGAGTTTTCTCCAGGGATTTCTCCAAATTCCGGCAGCCTGCCAGGACTCCGCGCCCCACTACACTCCAGGTAGCTCATCTGCGATGAAATTGGAAATGACAAGTGCTAATTTAGGGACAAGAGCCGAGACATAACCGGCATTTAAATTTAATTTATGAGTTGGTTAATAATGTTTCAGTATTATTATTTTCAGAAACAGTTATTTAATCTTATTATATTTACGTTGTGTTTCTCTGATTTGAACGTCTGAGAACCTGCAGCACCGTGATGTCTGTGCTGAAATGGCAATTTCTGTGAATCCTGGGTGGTGCATCTGCTTACAGGCGGCGTACAGAATCGTTAACTGGCGTAAGTGTTTAGTAAGGAAGAACTTAGTGAACAGCGCCACTGAACAAACATAAGCCGATTATTTATAAAACTAACACTGGTATACCGATTGTTTGGAAGAGGCAGTCCACCAAAATAAATTTAAAAATAAATTGATTAGCCTACCTTCCAAAAATATATGAAGTATTTATTTTTGATAAGAAAAACTCTGGCATACAACAACATTCCTCGAGCACTGCACTATATTTTATAACTGTATACGTTTTATATATTTATAACATTTATAACAGTTTGATACATTTTTCGAATAGTATCCTTTGGCTTCGCACTGTCTGCATTAAGTTTCTTTTGCTACCAAATGCTACCGTTATCCAGCCGTACTGCAGCCTACCTTATTGGGACGGATTCGTTTTTTATAAACTCATCATACTCTTCACTGTCTTGCCTTACTGTGAGCAATCTAATTTGTTACAGTATGTTTAAATATTTTTAGTCGATCTTCCTCGTATAATTTTAGCAGAGCAAAGTCTGCAAAATGCATTTCTTCGTTTTCGGTAACGTTAAAATTACACACATCATACATTTTCCTAACTTGTTACTACACGGGTGTGCAAATCTACATGTGTCACAATTTTAAAGGGAATTATCAGGGGTAAATGTCGACTCATTTTTAACCATCGGCTAATTGTTGTGTGTCGGCCAATACCGATCAGTGGCCAATACAGTCTGTGCATCTTTACTTAAAAGTGATTCTAATTAGATTTCAGATACAGCCAAGTATGCCGGATTCAATTAGTTTAGTAAATGCTAAGCCTCAACAACATTATTTTGGTTTTGCTGTTGTTGTGATTTTATTTCTCTTATAGTGTTTGTCTTGAGTGCTGCCCTGTGTAAAAGTGACACTTGGGAACCAGAGTTACCAGAGGAAAATTGGACGTACAGGGAAAGCTGTCTGATGCAGCTTCTGGATCCAGCCTTCCAGTTCGGGGAAGTAGGCAGCAAACATGAAGGAACCTTCAGCAGTATCCAACACAAAGGGGGTACACCCGGTAGGACAGTCTGGCACCTCTGACCTCACGGCCGCCACATGGACATCACCACGCAGAACAATCACGCTGTCTAGCTTTCCAGGGGTTTTCCCAGAATCTTCCAAGTAGCTTGTGCTCTGTGCCTTGTACCTGAAGAGCTCCATTTGGGCTGGAGAAGACCCGCTTTCCTGTCGAATGATGGCCCAAACCATTTCCCATCTCTGCCAGGGGGACACATAAGGATTACAAAGTATCAGTAACAATCAATCATCTTCTGCTCTTCTGCAGCAGCCATGTGACCATAGGTTAAGAAGAGGTAGCAAGCATTGTGGTTATGTAGCTTAAGTTCTTGCTTCACAGTTTTAGCTCCATTGCAGGTAGACTACTGGTTAAGGGCCTTGATTGGTAACTAAAAAAAGATGTTATTCAGTTCCCACGATGGACACTTCCTGCAAACTCTTGAGAACGTTGCCTAAATACAATTTCCATGGCAACAGTATCCTGCTGTGCAAGTGGCATGTCATGTTGTAAGCTTGGAAAGTCATTCTGGGTAACTACATAACTCCATTATACAACAACATACTTTGTAAAGTAGCATAAAAAAATCCATATTATTCTAAAAACCATGCTTACATTGCTTCTGGTCCTGTAGGAAAAGTTGTCTTTGAACCAAGGGCATAGGGACCAGGGATGGGGGGTACGTGGACTCCACAATAATTAATTTGGCTTCATTCATCACCCCCCCCCCCCCCCCCCCCCCC
>JAODLC010000027.1:365201-394200 GCA_026781145.1 Hippopotamyrus pictus | reverse complement strand
CTGCAGTGCTCTGCAGAGCAGTTGGGGGGCGTGTTTCAGTGGCCGCGTCCTGCAGTGCTGTGCAGAGCAGTTGGGGGCGCGTTTTTTCAGTGGCCGCGTCCTGCAGTGCTCTGCAGAGCAGTTGGGGGGGCGTGTTTCAGTGGCCACGTCCTGCAGTGCTGTGCAGAGCAGTTGGGGGCGCGTTTTTTCAGTGGCCACGTCCTGCAGTGCTGTGCAGAGCAGTTGGGGGGCGTTTTTTCCAGTGGTCGCATCCTACAGTGCTGTGCAGAGCAGTTGGGGGGCGTATTTCAGTGCCTGTTTTAGAGATCAATGGACAGCAGCACAGTCCCCCAGCTGTGGAAACACTCCACTGTGGTTCCCATTCCGAAAAAGTCCTCAGAGGCCTATGGCTCTGACCTCACTAGCATTGAAGGCCATGGGGAGGACCATTAAGAATCATATCATCAAGGTGACTGACCCACTCATGGACCCTCTCCAGTTCGAAAACTGGGCAGGCAGAAGGATGATGATGCTAAAATGTGCATCATGGACCAGGAACACAAACATCTGGAACTCCCCAATACCTCAGCTAGGTTCTTGTTTGCAGATTCCTCATCTGCATTCAACACTTTGCAACCACACATCCTGGCAGAGAAACTTTCCACCTGCGTTTCACCTGGATGACCTGCTCACTCTGTGGATCATCAACCAACAGGACACAGAGAGGGCTGGTCAACCACACCTTCTCTCACCTCTCCATCACCTCCACTGGCTCCCCCCAAGGCTGGGTCCTGTCACCTATTCTGTTCATCCTGTACACCGATGACTGCAGGTAATCCCTACGGATGACGCAGTTCTCCTGTCTCTGCTCTCTGGCTCCTCACATCACCACAGCTCAATGCTCAGTGCAGTGGTGTGACAATGCCTCCCTGGAGCTAAATGTGGAGAAGACCAAGGACATGGTGGTGACCTTCTCTAGTAAACAGAGGGAGCTGGCGACAGGATCTGTCAGCATAATCTATGGGCAGATAGTGGAGGTGGTGGAGGAGTACAAATATCTGGGCACTATCTTCGACTGCACCCTAAAGTTTGGACCGAGGACGTTCTAAGGAGATGTCAGCAGCGGCAACAGCTTTGGGGTCAACAAGGTCATGCTCAGAACCTCTTACTGTTTTTCCATCGGCTGGTACCACTCCACCAGCCTGCAGCACAGAACCCACCCCCCAACACAGTGAAAGTCTGCTCTAAGATCATCGGACTCCCGGTCAGAGCACTTTCATCCCTGAGTGAGCAGCAAACTCTAAGTCTGCAGGACCCCTCCCATGCTCTGTTCCCGGAGTTTGAGTGGCTTCCCCCCATGCCCACTAACAATCCCCCCCTTTCACATATTTATTCAGTTCTCATGTACCTGATTCATTGTAATTTTGCATAGCATCTTCTAAATACTGTAAATACTGTTGCACTTTATATCATTGTGTCCTTGTTCCACACTGATAGAGTGACTATGACACCATTGTATCTTCTGACCCTTTGCCCTGAACCAAATCCTGCTCTCCCCATGAACACAGGGCTGGACTGGGATTAAAAACTGACCCTGGACTTTTGCCCATGCAGGCCCATCACAAATACATACCTATGATGAAGTTGTGCCATCCCTGCACACCAACTGTGCCGGCGGCTCTCCGTATCTGCAGGTTCCGCATCCGTCAATTCAACTAGCCACGGATCGAGAACATAAAAAAAAAAAAATCCACAAACTTCCAAAAAGCAGAACTTGAATTAGGCACAATCTGTGCAGTACGCAGAATCTATGCGAATGAGGTGACATGTAGTTCTGGGTGTTTTGTGTGTGTGTGTGTGTGTGTGAGAGAGAGAGAGAGAGAAATAAAAATATATTTCCTCTATTAATAATTATGTTAATTATAGGTACTATGATGGTTGTGTCTGTACTGAACATGAACAGATTTTTTTAAGCAAGTTCTCTGTATATAGTTCTCAGAATTCCAGCCGTATCTCCTCTCTGCTGAGATTATCGCAGCCGGAAGAGCAGCTCTGAAAGGCTGAGAAAGAGCTTCTACCCCCAGGCGATCTGGATCCTAAACAAGGACAGTGTCTAGGCCTCTACAAGTCCCCCGCCCCCCGAGTGCTACTTCTGTACACCCTCCTTTACCCCCTTTGCACAGTTGAGATGCAAACACCCACCTTATGTTATCAGTGCTCTGCACTACTTCCGCCACATTATTGCATCATCTGCACATATTTACAGCTGCGTATAGTTATTTATAATCTAGTTTTAAGTTGATGTTTATCATGTTTCTATGTCCTTATACTCATGTCATCGCAATCTTGCAGCCAGGCAAACCAGCATTTCACTCAACTCAACTATTTACATAGCATTTACATTGATTAGATATTGTAAATAATCTAGAGATGATTTAAAGTACACGGAAGGATGTGCACAGGTTATATAGGGACTTGAGCGTCCACAGATTTTGGTATCCGCAGGGGGTCCTGGAACTAATCCCCTGTGGATACTGAGGGTCTCATAGAAGCCAAGATGGGGCAGGTGAAAATCTAAGAATTCCTGTGTATTTCAACAATTGACAAATAAAGTAACTTTCATTCTCATGCTTAAATACTAAAACTGCTCACCTGCTGCCTGTAGCCACATCATCCATGATCACCACGCTGTGTCACTCTCACACAAGGCTTGTACCAGACCATCAAATAACATGCAGAAGCTCAATTGACTTTATCAATCAATGTCGTCTAATTCAGCAGTGCCACGGGGGGTCCGGAACCTATCCTGGAGGCTACGGGCACAAGGCAGGGAACAACCCAGGATGGGGTGCCAACCCATCGCAGGGTACACTCACACACCATTCAGTCACCCACACACACCTACGGGCAATTTGGAAATTCAGCAGTCTCTCTCTCTAAAGAACTTGTCACAAAGCCCTTTACAGTATAGTCATTTGCAGTTTATAAGCAATGAACAAATTTTTAACTAGGACCAAAACTGAATTAAAAAAAGAGAGACCTCAGAAAGAGAGATCTCATGATGGAGATCAGTGACGGCCAAGCTTTGTTCAGCTAATAGGGATAAACACATACTGTAAATGCAATGTTCATGTGACAGAACTGGTTTCTTAGCTCACAAACAGCTCCCTAATCAGGATCCATTCCTTATTCAAGAGGTAGGTGTTTCTTCTAGACTGTATTATAGATTGTGTTTGAATCCTGGACACATGCACATAGATGAGCGCATGCAACAGAGGCTCTGCTACAGGTTATTCTGCTATTGAGTCCTGGCTCAGCGAGATAGCCAAGATACCCATCTTATGAAGAAAAGAATCAGGGTTGTGTGTATGAAAGAGAATCGTAACTCACACATGGAAGCAAATCCATTTAATAGAAAAATGATACATTATTGTTCCCTGCCTCGTGCCCGTTGCTTCCAGGATAGGCTCTGGACCCCCCGCGACCCAGTAGGATAAGCGGGTTGGAAAATGGATGGATGGATGATACATTATTAATTTTCATAGGAAGACTTCTTTTTGCCTACCCCATCTTCTCTCCACAAGACTCAGACACACATACAGGTGAGAGCAAACTGGGGGTCACAGCACGGGGTCAGCCAGCATGCAATGTCCATAGAGTTGGGGGTTAAAGGAGTCGTTCAAGGGCTCAACAGTAGCATCAGTCTACTGGCCCTGGGATTTAAACTGGTAACCTTCTAATCTATAACCTGCAGAGTCGCACATCAGCCCCCAGACATCGACATGTTAAATAATGTTTTGTAAACTGCTCTAAATATGACTGACAGATACATCCGGGGGTGAGCACAGAAATGGCACGTTCACACGTCAGATCTGAAGTCCTGCAGCTGCATCCTGTACTAGCTGGAGAGCAATCTAGTTTCACGCCACGCGTTGAGTTGTTTGCCTAATTCAGGGTGTCAGATTTGTGACTCATCTGACAATATCATTTTTTTTCCACTCAGCATCACATTACTCACAGCAGTACAGTTTTACATATAAAGAGATGTTTAACTTACAACCTGGATGATGTATCCCATGCTAACGAACTGTGCTTCATCAAACCTCTTGCTAATGACTGACATTTTTAATCAGCTAATTCAGAACTGTTTGACTGTTTCACACTGTGCCTCAAATGAATACAAACACATCATGGTCAGGGGTGGAGATTTCGGATCCAGAGAGTACAAATCCATATTTATTACTACTGGAGAATTTATAATGGATAAACAATACAAATGAGTCAAAAAAGACCTATCTATCTATCTATCTATCTATCTATCTATCTATCTATCTATCTATCTATCTATCTAGTGAATGATTAATGTTGTGAACATGATTAATGATTTTGTCATTATTAAAGTGAAATTTGTGCACGGTGTGCTAAGGACATATTCGCCACCAGGTGGCAGCCGAACATTAAGTTCTAAAGTAGCACAAGGCCGACAACTGCATTGACAATGCTACAATCCTCACGACTGCGCACTTGGTCTATGTTTAACTGAATAGGAATTTGTACTGGATAAATTAGAGGATACCTGGTATATATAATGTGGTAAATAACAAATAAGTCTATCATAAATCTATTATTGGTAGATAATAAGTTTGGCCAAAGAGTTGATAGTGATGGACTATGTGTTTAAGTAGAAGAAACTATTTTAAACTTGCTCTATTTGAAAGCAAATATTTTGAGACTTCATGTTATATATTTGCGTGAAGTGATGAAGTGACTTTAAAGTGGCTGTTTATACTAATTTGTACTATAACGTTTTTGGCAGTGTGAGTGAATGGTGTGTGACTGAATGGTGTGTGAGTGAATGGTGTGTCACTGTGCCCTGCGATGTGTTGGTGTCCCATCCTGGGTTGTTCGCTGCTTTGGGCCTGTAGCCTCTGGGATAGACGCTAGACCCCCAATGACCCTGAATAGAGCAATGGAAAATGGATGGGTGGATGGAAATATTTGGTACTATAAACTATACTGTTTTTCTGAGCTTATTTGAGTTTGAGAAAATGAAATAATCATATCAGTCAGTAACGCACTGCTTCACAAAGACTGTCCATTTAATTTTTTTCATATGAAATTATATCAACTGGTATGATCGGTTATCACAATTATAGCTCGTTAAAATACCAGTATCAATTACACTTATTAAAATAAGAATATATTGAGGTTGTAAATATACACTATTTTTGCTGAATAAATTACATGTTGTCTGTTTTCTGGTTCAATAATTTTTTAGCAAACTAATCAGGTCAGATAACTATAATCTATAGTCACACGGTGACAGGAAAGGTTCAGCATCAGCTATATAAATCCCTAATCCATTAACGTTATGAACACAGCAGTTGGTTTTCCAAAGCCTTTTTGTCTGTGACTTGTATAGCGTTACAAGCCTTGCACACAGACAAGTATTCAGGGATTAGTTTCCCATTCAGCGGAGATGAGGTCCTGATAGGCCATGGCATTGTGGTCAGATCCTGTGATCTGCCATTCTAAACTGGCAGGACTCTTGTACAGTAATGTGTATAAAGGCTACATTTAAATGGAGTCAGCAGTGATGTGCCACAGGGGGTGACAGCGTAGCCCCATACCTCCAGGGTGTGAGGTTATAAAGTTGCCCCCAACCTCATGTATGTGGAGTCTGCACCTTATTGTCATGTCTGTGCAGGTTTTTTTTGGAGTACTCCGGTTTCCACCTGCACTCCAATATCATTCCGTTTAGATGAACTGGTGTCTGTGAATGATGGAGTAACTGGCCTCCCATTCGGGGTCTCCGTCACCAGCCTCATGATCTGCGCTTGCTGTGTAGGTTTCAGGCTCATCAAGACTGTATAAGTAGGATGGGAAGATGGATGTAATAACAGTGTAGCCTGTAGCCCTTGCATTAGATAAGATAATGGAAAAAAAGTATAAGGCCTACCATAAGCTTAAATTGTATGACTTCCCTTCTAAGTAGTGGTAATACAAGCAACAGGTAGAACAATCTTAAGGTTGCTGGTTCAGCTCCTATTTGAAGGGATAATGTAATATAGTACCTAACTGCCCAGCTCCCTAAGTGCTGTGTGGCAGAGTGAAAGGCTTTATGAATGCTGATGTATACTTGCAGTGGTTAGCTGTATCTCTGTTTGATAGTAGGCTACGCAGAGATGTTGAATATGTTATTCATTTGTATAACATGACGTCAAATAGATGAGTTTACAGTCATGCAGGAATGTCTGAGGATTAGTTGGGAATTACTGAAATAAAGGACAGGATTAATATCCATGGGATATCATCGGGAATTATCAACTTCATGTTTATTACAAGTGTGAGCAAAATTTAACATATTGTGACACGTGAAGAATCCCTGTTAGCCAGTAAATAATACAAGCATTATTTGGTGATGTAGTACTATTTCATGAACACAAACTGCTCATTACGCTATTCACAAAGCGAGTTTCAGTGAAATCCAATCATTTATAATGTTTTATTCATATAATTAAACGAATATGCCGCGGTTCTAAATACAGATTTTTGTCTTTCGTTTGTGTCGATTATTCAAATGTTCGTCGGGTGAACAAACGGGTTAATATCGTGATGGCGTTGCGGGGTTTGACAGAATGCAGCAATTTTGCTTTAAGAACCATGTAAACAAAGACCCACTATTTGGCGTCGAGACGCAGCGGGCTTTTCGTACGTACGCGTATTCTGAAATGAAAATACGTTGCGTCTGGCCGGCGCCGCCGCCGCGCGCAAACTGCGTAAACGCCGTACGAAACCTGGGCGACTGTCGCGCATGCTCATTGCTAGGGGGGAGTGAGAGAGGAGCATGAATGGAGCAAAATGGCGGATCATGTGCAGGTAACCGGGGGTTTGTGTTTTCATAACACGGGGGACGTGCGAAGAGCGGCGCGCCCCGGCGATTGCGGGAGTCCGACGGCTGGTGACCATGCGGGATCGGGGCGCTGCACTGCAAGCGGCCGTGGCAAACCTGGGGCAACGGGGGCCGTCGCGGTGCATCGTTGGCCATCGCCCGGGGGCTGATGTTGACTTGTGGCCTTGCCGTCGTGTTTTGTTGCCTCGTTTCGCGTCGTGGTGTTGATGGTGCAAGGTGGGAGGGGGCGGACGCGTTGTCTTTTTAAAAAAATAAAAATGAGAATAACGGCTTCGGGTGAGTGCCTGTGCACGCCGCCCGAGCCGCGGCCGGCCGCTCGCTGCGGAGTAAACAAGCGCCCCGCGTTGGTCTGGTTGCATCCCCGCTGGTCCCGCTGCCAAACCCGGGCCACGGCCTTAGCACAGCGTCCAAGTCCCGTCCCACCTCTTCAGCTTCCGCCGGCGTGTATTAGGGTTGCACCACTTTTCGCGGGGTTGTTTGATATTTTTAATAACCCAGCCAACCCGGAGCGCCTGATGCTAGGCGCGTTAGCAGCGCTAGCCGGCCGGCCGGCCCCTCCTCTCCCTTCGGCAGGGCGCCCTGACACCGCCTCAGGTGGCGTCCGACTCACCGGCCGCTGTCACACCCTTCAGGACGGAGGGCAGCCGGCGCGCGAAGAGAAGTATTTAATATAAAGTTCTGATATATGGAGGTGCACGCCTTGGGTCTTTGCGCCTCGTGGGCGCTTAGCATCTTGTCATTACTGTTGTGTGGTGGGGGTGTGGTGGGGGTTCGCCCGAGAGGCCCGTGCGGCCCGAACTTCTTAATAGTACAGCCCCTTACTCGCGGATTTAGCGAGCCTTCAGAGATACCCCCCCCCCTCCGGTAATCTTATTACCCCCCCGAGCGGGCCGTGCACGTGTAGCCGCGCTAAATCCGCTGTCCGAAATAAACCGCGGGGCCGCAGCACCGGTGCACGCTGCTGGAAACATGAGATGTGTGCGTTTTGTTTGCTACAGCGTCCCTCGGTGTAAAGTAGAGCTTCCCCACTCTGACCACGTTTGTATCCCGTTCATATTCCCGGCATGACAGCAAGCTGTCCCGGGAAGGGACGGTTCAGATGGCAATCAACACAGAGATGGAAATGTGTGGTTTACGAAGACTTTAAACTTGCTGATGTCTGTCTTGGGCCATTAGTTCCCAAAGCTGTTCGCCCCCCCCTACCTGTCAGATGCTGGTGTTGAGGGGATTTTCACTGAGCACACTGCTGCACAAACTGACTGAGCGCCCAGACAGGTTATTTGAATCATGGTGGCCAGCGTCGGTCAAAATGTTGGTATGTATTTTTCCAGCTGCACCTCCGAAGCTTTTATTTTCGGTCTGTGTTCTGATGTAAACTAGGTATTATTTTTTATTGATAACAATAGAAGTGGAGAATTAACAGCTTCTCGTCTTACAAATAGATCTCGTGTGCAGCTTAAATATGCTTCATATGGTATTGTGGAGAGCATAAACATCCAGGCGGCAAACCCGCATGCTCGTTAATTTCCGCGTTTCACTCCCCATTATTGACATTTTAGGAATCGATTGTATACACTTTCCCTCAGACCCTCCACTGGCAGAATTTAACATGTAAACTTCTTTGTGTTTCAGTCTTCAAATAATTTTGGGCTTTGCAGATAAGTGAGCGCTGAAATGATCGAGCTCTTTTTCATGTCTCATCTCTCCGCCAGTTTGTTAAACCTCTGTGTGATGTGGGTCCTCTGCATTTCCATCCACCTCTAAGGGTTGACAGGGAAGTAAATGATGAATGAAATTCCACCCATGTTTCTATAGCTTGGATCGTTATTTGGTGATAGCGATTAAATATTCAGACTAATGTGTTAATATTAGCGGCTGATTTGTCATGATAGAAGTTTCACCCCAGAATTGTTTTATTCGTGTTGCTTGTTTTCAGATGATACTGCCGTTTTGCTCTGTCGACATAAACAGAACTGAGTTCTGTGTCCACAAAAGCTTGTGTTCCCTTGTGCTATGATGGTTGTGTAGATATTCACTGTGATGTTTTTTTGTACTAGTCCTGGAGGGATGTCTTCCCCACTGCCAGCTTTCAGTGTGACAAGCTTTATAAAAACATTGTGCGGTACCTACCGCTTCTTACCACCTGACTCGTGTGTAACAGGCATGATAAGGGAAAAGCTTAATATGGCTCCTTTCTTGGGCATGTTATTAATTAATTTGATCGCTGAAAGGATGACCTGGCTTTCGTTAATACTGCGGTAGTAGCCGGCTGTTCTTCTGAGGATATTACTGTCAGTAAATAAGAGATTGACGTCCTCCTCATGCCACCCTCAGCAGCCCAGATGAGGTATTCATTAGAGGGCACATCGAACGCTCGCTTTATGTGCAGGCAGAGAAGTGCTTCAGGCAGTGAGCCATCTTTGTCTCAGTCTGCCTTGCTCTAAATGGTGGGAAATGTGCAGGTGCCCCCCCTTGAAGGGGCCCCCCTATTAATTGACTCTGCATAGTACAGTGACCTTAGTTGGAGATGCCCCTGCCCCTCCCCCTCCTCCCTAATCTCGCTTATAGGTAGTACACCCCTCTTCATCACTGTACTTCACACAAACTCCTGACTCTGGTCTCACCATTACAGGTATTGGTTACTCTTTGTACTGTTGCATTCAGGTTCTTGTCAGTCACCTGTATCACCCCCACAGTAGTTTATAGGAATGATGTTAGTTCCGTTTCTTATACAAATCATAGGCGTTGCATTGGGTTCTAACGTATAAGGCAAGTTTCTTTTTTACAAAAAGCATCAGTCTGCTCGTCTCCAGAAGACCTGTGAATCATTAAGGCTGTTACACATATTTCTTTCTCATCTGTGTTGCTACTGCTGACTTGCACCCGCTTTGGACTGAAATGCAGAGAAACATCCTCATTACAAGAAAACATAAAGCTAANNNCCCCCCCCATCCACCTACGCCCTGTGCCTGAGGCAGTGAGATTGGTGTTGGGGTATTTTTAGGAAACACTACGTTCTCGTGAGTTTCTCAAAGTTAGGTCGGACGACTGGCGCGGCGGCACCTCCCAGAGTCGACACCTTGCCTGGACGTCGGGAAAGTGGGGTCAGTACACACTGTTCCACCCCAGCAGTGTGGCCCCAACAGGCGTGAGGCAGAGACGGCCTTATCTCACAAGCGCAGCACTGTCGATAATATAGTGCTTGTTTTATCGTGTGGAATCCGTCAGTCTTTCTCCACCTCCTCTGTTGCGGTGCCCAACACACATATCGCAGATCAATGTTCAGCTCATTTCCAAACCATTTCACAAAAAATGTATGAAGTAAATCAGTTTTACTCTTGTGTTAGTTAGCGTCTCTTATTTAAAAATAGAAATGTTTGTTGGCGTGTTTCTTGCCAGCCTGGGTTTAATATTCAGACATGACCTGTTCCTCTCTTTCTGCAAGTACCTTATGAAACTGAGTCCCTACACCCCGCGTAGGTGATGACTCACTACTGAGTGCTGAATTTAGCTGGCTCACATTTTCATCAGCGAGATTCCTGTCGCCACTGATGTTTTGCTCGTGTCGTAGGTCCTTGCCGCCCTCATATGTATTATCAATGACTGTAAATAGTTGTAATCATTACGCTATTAACGACCAAGCCGTATCGAGTTCTTCCAAACTGTGTACGTTTGTCTTCTTCCCTGCAGTTTCCTTGATTTGTTCTGTTAAACGGGATTAAGTGTTGAAATCTGTGTGACGACATCTCCATTTGGGAGCTGCACACCTGTCATATTTTCTCAGTCCTTTGCGTTCAGCAGTGATGGTCTGTACAGCAGATGTCTTTCACACTAACTCTGCTCTCACACATTTGGGCCATATTGGTTTATGTATGTTGCTGGCTGCAACTGTTACTAAACTGCAGTAACTGCAACCACATTATAGCAAAACGAGACCATCTGAACATCACCTACTCATCTGATGATATTTAGACATCCAGAGTAACTTCATGTTTAAGCTGCTCAGGATGGGCAGTTAGCCAGTTGACCTCTGAACCCCTGGCTGTGGTTTCCTTTCCACACTAACATTTCTTACTTTTCTCTATCATCTGGCTTTTTCTGGTTACACATGTGCTGTGTGACTTTACGTAAAGTCCTCTGGGGCATCGGTTTTTGGATGGGTGCTTTACGAAAATGTGGTGAACACTCGTGCACGGTTTCCGTTTTGAATAAGACTGATGTTGAGCAATCGTTAATTTGCTGCAGTGTTCCTGGAGGTTGGCCCTCTCTGAAGCTCTTTCCTGCCCACCTGCCTGTGTGTCTCGCAGAGCCTAGCCCAGCTAGAGATCCTGTGCAAGCAGCTGTACGAGACCACGGACACCAGCACTCGGCTTCAGGCGGAGAAGGCCCTGGTGGAGTTTACCAACAGCCCAGACTGCCTGAGCAAGTGCCAGCTGCTGTTGGAGAGAGGGAGCGTAAGTCCCCCCCCCCACCCCGGACTCCCTCTGGTGCTATCCATGTCTAGGAAAACATCCGGCGGGATTGTAGCCACCATGGTGAAATTTCAAATCCTGTGCTTACAGGCAGTACTCGGGTTAAGAACAACTGACTTGCGGACAGCTCGTACTTAGAAACGGACTATCGAGAATCCTATTATATTAAAAATTTGAGTAACATACAGTGGTTCATAATAGCGAACGTATGCACTATGTAACGTTTTACTATTGTTGAATGACTATTATTGTTATGTACTGTATTACCATGTTATGTACCTTTATTTACAAATTCGACTTAAAGGCTCACTAAAGCAGCGGATCTCATTCATAACCTGGGGACTGCCTGTATACTTCATGAATCGAAATATAGCAGACTGGTGGGTTAAATCAAACTGTTTGTGTGAGAAAAAAGCAGACTTGTTTCTGCTTTTCCTTTTACTTTACTTCATTTGCTATAGGGAATAATGGCGTCGTCATCTGGCACCATGCCTAGACATTGTCACCTGAGTTAACGCGTTCTGCTGGTCTACCAGTGTCGCTGCGATTGCCTATAACCCTCACGATTGGTGGATTCTCGTCATGTGACCTACATGCCTTACTGTCACTGTCTTAACCTCGCTCATCTTCATCTCTCTTCTCAGTCATCTTATTCCCAGCTGCTGGCTGCCACATGTCTTTCCAAGTTGGTGTCGAGGACGAGCAATCCTCTTCCCTTGGAACAGCGTGTTGATATTCGTAAGTTTTAAGACGGGGGACAGGGAGCGGGGCCCTCAAAAATCTTTAGCTACAAATCAATAATATGCTTTTAAAAATTGTGTATCGAACAGTTCAGGTTACAGCGTACAAATGGCACACCCTTCTGGGGATAAAGTGCACAGCAGTAGGATTTCATTGAGAAAAAGTCGCAATACCGAGTGACAAGTCTGTGTTTCTGGTGTGAGATTCCGCCAGGCTGACCCCCCTCTGCCCCTTCTCCAGGGAACTATGTACTCAACTACCTGGCGACCAGGCCGAAGCTGGCGGCCTTCGTCACCCAAGCCCTGATCCAGCTCTACGCCAGGATCACCAAACTGGGCTGGTTCGATTGCCAGAAGGATGACTACGCCTTCAGGAACGCCATCGCTGACGTCACACGCTTCCTGCAGGTGCGTAATAAAGCTGGGTCACTTAGGTCTCTCCCGCAAGGCCCACAAAGGCAACGTGCTAGAACAACCTGCTGTCCCTTGACAGACTGCCGGCTGCAGTGGGGGACGCAGTGGTTTGGTGGAAAGGTCCAGGCCACTCCTGGGACTTGTGGTGGGGCTGCTTTCCTTTGAAGGTTAAGTGTTTCCCCTCTGAGCCCTGGGGGTGAGGAGACTCTATGGTGGACAGCAAAAGTTCTTCAAATAGGAATGTTCTAGGATGGGTACCTCCCCGCTGTCTGCTAGTGGAGGAAGGCAGACCTGAATTTTCCAGCTGCAGCTCATGTACTGTCAGATAGTGTCCCGGTAACGTAGGCTGTGACCCATTTGCCGTAAAATAATGAGAAGCAGTACCCCCACCCTAAGCCCCGCCCAGGCAGGGGTTGGCTTTTCTTACATATTCAGGGCCCCGTTCCTCGAAGCTACTCCTAGAACCTACAAACGCCATGTTTTATTATTCAAGCAACAAAATTTCCTTGCCATTGTGCTGCCTTTTGGTTTCCTCTCTTAGCCACTGCGCCCCCTGCTGCCATTTGGATCTCGGAGATATGCCTCATTCACTAATGGCCACTTTCCATTGCAGGACAGCGTAGAGCATTGCATCATAGGAGTCACCATTCTCTCCCAGCTAACCAATGAGATTAACCAGGTAAGTGCCAACAGTCTGCCCAGCGATGAAGCGTTTCCTGTCCCTGACATCCTCTGCTTCACCTCACACATTTGCGGACAGGCTTAGCCTCTGATTTATGTCCGACGGCAAAATGGAGGGTTGCGTGACCTCCGACCCTGTTCCACTTGCTCGTATTGGTTTTATCGGAATGACTGGGCCTCTGAAGAAACTTCAAAAGGATTTTTTGGGCCTGTGCTTAAAGGTGGCTGTATACTTCACACAAAATTGACAGAATCAACGCAGTTTTGGCAATACAGTGACGTATGAGCCGTCGTCACTGCGGCGATCACTGTTTTAGCACGCCGCCTGCGCAGGGTCCCCACAAACTTTTCCGTTTGTTCTGATCCCACCCACTGTCCACGATTGGCTGATACAAAATATATAAGTTGCATCGCACCGCACGTTAAATAGTGTAAATTACTATGTGTGCTTGTGTATTCATGTTGTTAATTATAGTCGTAACCATGTAATATCTGCTGTAGAATGTGTGCTTTGTTAGTGTATAACCTGTCTGGGTCACTGCTAGTATTCAATAACGGCTGTTAAAAAAGAGCTTTTTTAAAAGAGCTTACAATGACCCACCTACTCATCATGATATGTCTGTCTGCACTCTGTATGTGTGTCTGCTGCATCAGGAACATTCTGCGCCCTCTAGGGTTGTGGCGTGATATGAAACGAACAAGGTGGCAGCGAAAGATTGTTCTTGCTGATGTGTTCGATTTTTGTTTCGTCCCTACGGCCAACTTAAGTGTATAGGGAGCCAAACTAAACTGGCGATTGTGATTTGCTGGCGTTTTGTCCTTGGGTGTCAGGGATTACACAGAGAAGGGACAGCTTTAAAGTCTAAACAGACCTGAACAATAAAAAAAAAAATAAAAAATTCTAAGAGCTTGGGAAGATGTCAGCTTACACAGCTACTGATAGGTGCTCAGGGCAGATTATTTTTGCTGCTTAATATGCACTTTTTTCCACATATTCTTGTGCCACCTTTTATTCTAATTTTTATTACAGATTTTTGATTATGCGTCTCAGTATATCAGTAAGATCTATCCTAAGACGCCAACTCTGCGCCTCTGTTCTACACCGTTGTGTCCTGCTGCTCTGGCCGTTTCTAAGTCATTATTTTATATAGTGACCACTTCCTGTTATACCGCAGGCAGCACTTGTGCACCCAGAGTGTCTGCTGTGGCTCCTTGCTGCTCGGCGGCTGACGCCGTGCCAGAGGGCCAGGCTGCCCATGCTGTGAGGCCAGTGGGGGGAGAAGCTTCCCCGTGACTGCCGGAGTCGGGGGCAAACCGAGCAGTGGAAGGCGGCGGCCCCCCTTTAATCTTAAAGGGCTGCTGTTAGTGGGGGCGAGTTCGGGGCTGGGCGTGTCAGCCGTGACCCCGATGAAATGTGCGTCTGCAGATATTCCAAAGAGCTTGTTCTCATCTCCTAGTAACGGTAACTCCTAGTAAGTGGCCCATTAGATCATGCGTGCAGTAATGCAGTCGGTGCATTTGTTACTCTAATAGCTGTTTGGCACTGCAATTAAGAACTCAAACCCAAACCATCAAGAACATGGTGGACCAACAATATTAAGTACTTATTACAAACCGTGAAGAATGAACTTGGCTTGTAGGCCAGAGCCGTTCGGCCTCGTAGTCCTGATCTTCCTTAAGGCAGAAGATTCTCTTTAGTCTGAGACAGCTGTGCAGTAAAATGTGCTTTGCTCCTGGCCTCTACCTCTGCTTTAATGATTTTTTATAATCTTTAACGGGGCAGGAGGTGCTGCAGAAATGAGTAACATAAATGTGTCCTCCTGGTTTCCCAGGCAGACGCGACGCATCCGCTAACCAAGCACAGGAAGATCGCCTCCTCTTTTCGGGACTCGTCTCTCTTTGACATCTTTACGCTGTCGTGCAACCTTCTCAAACAGGTGAGGGTCATCTCTCTCTGCGACCTGGGCTGATCCCAGGTCAGGCTTATTCCCAGCCTGTAAATCCCGCCCTTTTCTGTCTTCTGCGAACGGATCGGTTACTCCCCTGTAGGCAGCTGCTTGTGTACAGTGACAGACCTGTCTTCCACGCTGCGCCCCCCCCGCTCTGGTTTGCCGCGGGTCTGCCTGTCTCACCAGTCTCCCTGCGTCTCCTCAGGCCTCGGGGAAGAACCTTAACCTAAATGATGAGGGCCAGCATGGGCTGCTCATGCAGCTGCTGAAGTTGGCCCACAACTGCCTCAACTTCGACTTCATCGGCACCTCCACCGACGAGTCCTCGGACGACCTGTGCACGGTGCAGATTCCCACCAGCTGGAGATCCGGTGAGAGCCTCGGGGGGGAGGGACACATAATTCTGTCAAAGTTGCTTGGAAGCTAGCAGGTTGTTAAATGATCCAGCCAGAGTGAGGGAGCTGGGATTCCTTGGTCCAGCACCTGTGCAGCTGAAGGGCTCCCTCTGTGGCCGGAGTCTGAAACAGGCCGGGGTTGGGGGGTGAGGGCACTGAGACCCACAGCTCCATACTGACTTCTCCTTCCACTCTGATTGCAGCCTTCCTGGATTCCTCCACCCTGCAGCTGTTCTTCGATCTGTACCATTCCATCCCTCCATCCCTTTCTCCGTTGGTGAGTGGGTGTACCTCTCTGGGGTCCTGTAATTACTCTGGTGAGCTTAGAAAGGATGGATCCTTCATAACGCTGCCCCTGAGGTAGAGAAGGTATGGAGCTATCAGTTGGCTGTCTTCCGGTCAACTGACAGGTGGGCCGGAGACGGAGCCTTTAACGTCATGGTTAACCATTGTTCAGTTGTGGTACCAAAATCACACCACAGCTGTGACCCCATAGATATAATGATAGTTTGCATGTGGACTTTGTATGAGTCCCTCTGAGACACAGCTGTGATATATTCATGATTAATGGGATGCATGAAAGGGCATTTTTCCCATTTGTGTAAATGTCAAACTGCATAAACCACACGAAGAGGAAATAGGTCTTCCAGGTCTGACCGTATGGGCTGGGAATAGTTACTCAGAGGAAAAGGAGGGAGTACCGTCCAGCCTAGGTTCCTGCCCCTATGCCTGGATCCCGATTCCCTGCATTTTTTCGATTGACCCCCGTACCCCCCCCCCCCCAGGTCCTGTCGTGCTTGGTACAGATAGCATCTGTAAGGAGGTCACTCTTCAACAATGCAGAACGGGCCAAGTTCCTGTCCCACCTGGTGGACGGAGTAAAGAGGATCCTGGAGAACCCACAGGTACCTGCTGAGATTACCTTGCTAGTTGTAGGAACCTGGAGACGATGGTTGGATGAGCAGGGGGTGCCTTCAGACCCCCATTTAGCCTGTTGGCACCTGCTAACAGTAGTTCTCTGTCATTTTGGTCTGGTGCTTCATGGGCAGGTAATGATTTAACATTTTCCCCTTTACTGTTACGGTTTATTACAATCTTACCTCTGCTTCTTTGCTTGATGGTATCTCAGCCTCTGTGGCCTGATCCCTCTATTGCATGCTTGATTCAGTTTGATCTTCTGGTACTACCAAAAAGTCAAACATTTTCTAAAGCCTTGTTTACAAAAAATCCCATTGGCATGAGTATGGGTTGATCCAGTATTACAGACCAACGTAATGAGTCTGTGGAACAATTGCTCTCTTAGATTACTTTGGCGGCGTGATGGGCTGATGAACATGCTTATTTCACCGTGGATTGTTTCTCCTCCCCTCCTCACGTCTCTGTTTCAGAGTTTGTCAGATCCCAACAACTATCATGAATTCTGTCGACTGTTAGCCAGACTGAAGAGCAACTACCAGCTGGGTGAGCTGGTTAAGGTGGAGAACTACCCAGAAGTCATAAGACTAATAGCTAATTTCACCGTAACCAGCCTCCAGGTTTGTCCATGCCAAAGCCCCCGGAATCTCGCCTGGGTTATTCCTAGATTTCTCCGCAGTATTCCTGTCAAAAGCCTGCCAGAGTGAATCTTTGATTATTTTTGATGATGTCAGTCTCTGCACGGTCCTGCTATAAAAAGCATGTTTTTCTTCTTCGTCATTGTTAAAAATTGTCGTCGTGTTCTGTGAGGGAGCCACCCATCGTTCCCATATGATATTAATCTGTTAACTTGGGTCTTCAATGGGGGAAATCAGCCGTCTAGGATTTTGTCTAGAAATTGATTATGTTCTTAGAAACGTATTATCCACATGCGGTGCCGAAGGTGGTTAGAAGGTGACGAGGATGGGGTTTGAGAGGGTCTAGTGAGTTTGTGTGCTACACCATGCTAGGTTTGCATTTTGGTCACTGTTGGTAACCAGCTTTGCCGCCCCCCCAGCACTGGGAATTCGCCCCCAACAGCGTGCACTACCTGCTGAGCTTATGGCAGCGGCTGGCCGCCTCTGTGCCCTACGTTAAAGCCACGGAGCCACACCTGCTGGAGACCTACACGCCCGAGGTCACCAAGGCCTACATCACCTCACGCCTGGAGTCTGTACACATCATCCTCAGGTGATGACCTTCGCTGATGGAAACTCCCTGCTCCCGCTTCCTTGACGTTTCACCCAACTCTTGCCGTTAGCTTTTTTCATGCTGTAAAATTCAGCATGGAGGGATGGACATGGTCTGTAAGCTCCTGCATGAGTGTTGACCTGGACCATTCAATGTGATTGACAGGGATGGCCTGGAGGACCCTCTGGACGACACAGGACTGGTCCAGCAGCAGCTGGACCAGCTGTCCACCATTGGTCGCTGTGAGTACGAGAAGACGTGCGCCCTGCTGGTTCAGCTCTTTGACCAGTCCGCCCAGTCCTACCAGGAGTTGCTGCAGTCCACCAACTCGAGTGCCATGGACATTGCCGTACAGGAAGGTAGTGTAGACTCGCAGCGTAACTATCCGAAACTTCACCTGTTTGCTCCCCGAGTGGTTTATCAGGATACAGATGGACTGATGATGATGGTGACGATTTGGGTTTTCTTCTGCAGGTCGTTTGACGTGGCTGGTCTACATCATTGGTGCTGTTATTGGAGGAAGGGTCTCTTTCGCCAGCACTGATGAGCAAGACGCCATGGATGGAGAGCTAGTTTGCAGGTAAGTGTCTGCTAATGGATAGTGACCGAAATATGGCGGTTTTACCCTGGTTGTACCAACATGGATGACTTTAGCAGGACCTGGAGTTTCTCAGAATAATCCATGTTTGTATGAATGTCGGCCTACTGTGGCGCATGTCGCTGAGCCCTGTGAAGATTCAACTGCTTACTTCAGACATGCACAGTATTAACGCATATTTTGCATCCCCCGAACATGTGCTGTGATCTGCTGATCCTGATGTTCCTGCCGATTGGTTCCACAGGGTGCTACAGCTGATGAACCTGACCGACTCCCGCCTGGCGCAGGCCGGCAATGAGAAGCTGGAGTTGGCCATGCTCAGCTTTTTCGAGCAGTTTCGCAAGATCTACATCGGCGACCAGGTGCAGAAATCTTCCAAGGTAAGTGGACAGCCGTCCCTGAGTGCTAATATATGGGAAAGTGTGCAGATAGCGTGGGGGTGTTACGATTTATACATGCCGATGTGTGATCTATAGAAGCACCCAGCTCAGTCTTCTAAAATAGCCAGTAAACTTTGGGAGAATTATTTTAGTTCAGTCTGTTGTGGTGCTGTGCCTGGTAAAGCTGACCAAAACAGAATGTTTGACTAAGGTTCTTTTTTTCTGTAATTCAGAATAATTTGTGAAGCCATATTGGAATGATTGTTCCCTAAGCTTAAGTTCTCGGGTTATTTTTTTTGAGGGACTCAAAGCTCCTGTTTGTGGTTTTGCCCAACATAAATGATACAAGTTCTTATTTTTGCCTCATGGAGCCTGTAGAATGTGAGCAGCTCTGATAAGTGATGCAGCAGCAGTCAGGGGTCTTTGCTCATTCTGTCCTCCCTAATTGCCGCTGTTTTGCTCTTGGTCTTCTCCAAGGTTTCTCTACACTTTCTCCAGACCTCATCCAGCCTTTCCTCAGACTTTTTCCCCATATATCAGCTTTCCAGTCACCTGGTTACAGTTAGCATGCAGGGCTCCAGACAAAAAAAGGAAAGAAAAAGTTTAGGTCTTAACCCAAAATATTTAAGAGCCAAATGCTTTTTCTAGGAGCCATAATCTCCATCACATGCCAAATATGAAATAAATAAATACTTACATTTCATCTCCAGTCCACTTCACTCTGCCTTGTCTTTCTCCCATCTGCGCTCTCTGATCTGCCCACAATTGCCTTCTGCATTTTTATACAGCAAAATAATAATAATAGATGACACAGAAATATGCAATATATAATATGCAATATGTAAGAAACACAGCTGGGCTGTTGAACGTGAAGTGCACACACAAACATTGAATTATTAATTAAAATTTGCCTGTGAATAAACCTAGAAAACCAAGGGGTGTTGCTTGCTTTTGTTGAAAGGCATTATAGCCAGAAAACTGTATATAAAACTAACTGTGCCGTGATGTCATAGGGTTTAACCCCGAACCTACTTCCGGGTATACCTCCCTGCCGTGTAACCCCGAACCCACTCCCGGGTATACCTCCCTGCTGTGTAACCCCGAACCCACTCCCGGGTATACCTCCCTGCTGCTTAACCCCGAACCCACTCCCGGGTATACCTCCCTGCTGCTTAACCCCGAACCCACTTCCGGGTATACCTCCCTGCCGTGTAACCCCGAACCCACTCCCGGGTATACCTCCTTGCCGTGTAACCCCGAACCCACTCTCGGGTATACCTCCTTGCTGTGTAACCCCGAACCCACTTCCGGGTATACGTCCCTGCTGTGTAACCCCGAACCCACTCCCGAGTATACCTCCATGCTGTTTAACCCCGAACCCACTTCTGGGTATACCTCCCTGCTGTGTAACCTTAACCCCAACACTGCAGTGAAGTTAACTTCATAAAGCAGTTTTCCAACTGTAAAATCTTTCACTGTAATATTTTTCAATGTTTGTGTACACTTCACGTTCAGTAGTCCAACTGTCATTTGTGGTGGATGGACACAATTATTGCAATTATTAAAAAATAAATGCGTATAAAAACACATAATATGCAGTTACATGGTGTGCATTGTCCCCCGTAGTTTGCTTAAAGCTCACTTTACAGGACATGTCTGTATCGTTTAGGTTTATACTTATTAATCCATAAATATTTTCTATCTTTTGCACTTTAAACGGACACAGTGCAGTTATTAATGGTAACTGAAAAATATTGGGGGATCTCGCAAAAGTCCACCCCACCTTTGTCCATTTTTTTCCCCAACCATCAATTTGTCTCCCTCCACACCCCTTCCAGGGCTCCATACCCTCTGCATCAAGCTGCCAGGTAGCATGAAGAGTCTCCAATGCAACAATTTGACAATACCCGCCCAATCTGTCAACAGTGCTCTGGATCGATCCTCGCTTTAATTTTGTGATAATGTAGCAGGAAAGGCAGATGTGGGTTAAGAATACACATAATTAAAAGCTGCCAGTTTTCTTGCCTTTTATCATATTTTTCATTTTTTTTTTTTTTTTTTGGATTGTGAGAGACATTCGCCATTGGTGACTGCAGTGAAAAAACTAGTCGCAAAATTATAAATCTGGTCACATTGGTGACCATTTTAGTGGCCATCTGGACCCCTACATGGGGACTCCCAGCTTAGGGAGAGCTTAGATTTATCTTGTGGTGTTAGTTTGTGGGCAGATTTGCTAGCGTCTTATGTCTACAGATGACATGACTGCCTGTTGGCTCTTAGCATTGTGAGACATGGCTGTTGTAGCAGTTTTGCCACTAAGTGCTTGCATATTTTTATAACTTTTACTGTCATAATTGTGTCACTAGAACGCGTACAGTCTCTCAAACTCTGTTAGCCTCCCACAGACCAGACTGCAATGCTTCCTGGTCCTGTGTACATCTTGCCCCCACAACTAAATACCAGTCATGTCACAACATCCCCATTAAATGGTTTAACTTGCTATGGAGGAAGTTTAGTTTGCATAATAGGGCATAGAGCAAGCTATTACAATGATGTTGACGTCACAGTGAGCTGACCACAAGATTTTCTTATATTTAGTCTGATAAATATAGAGTAGTATTGAAATATCCAAGTGAGATACTGAATCTGAGTTCAGGCATTCAGTCCAGAAGTTCTGTGTTGTGGCTTTGGTACAGACAGCGTCCTGCAGTGTGGATAATGAATAATAGCACTTAGCTGAGCCGTGTGAATGTCCCTGTTGTCCATGAATGCCGACATCATGTAGCAGTGAAAAGCACTTTTGCTTTTAAAGAAAATAGTCGAATCTTTCATGCCATGTCCTTGTAGACCGTGTGGCAGGATGAGGGATTGGTTTCAGGTAGGGGGAGTTTGACCCAGGTGCCAGATGCTTTATCAAGAGCAACAAAAGGAAACAACCCAAATGCAAGGAAGAGCTCTGAGGAAGGTCACCTTGGCGTTTCTTTAAGGATTGGCTAAGGCCCGTGTGGGCGGCGGCCATTAAGGGTACTATGGCCATTTATTGGTTACTGGCCCAGTGCTGACAGGAGTCGTTTCTTTCCTGGTACTTTTTCTTGTAAGGGGCTATTAGTAGTTTTCTATATTCTTTTGTTTTTAAAGTTATTGATACTAAAAAAGCATATAATCCAGACTTTTGCAACTACAGCTAGGTACAAATCAGACAGTCAAGTTGATGAGGAGACAGGCCTGTGAAGTTTTCCAATTTTACTGGAAAGGCCCTGTTGCCTTGACAACAGGACCAGTCAATGCCACTGTCCTGGCTTTGCTGGAGCCACCGTCGGGCTCGGGGAGGTGGATGTGTCACCATGACGCTGTCAATAATGCGACAGCCCAGCTGGTCGATCCCAATCTTCCCCACCACCCTGTTTCTGCTTATAATGAGGTGCAGTGAAGAGGCTTTGAAGCTGAGCCGCTGGCAGATTGTCTGACTTCCTTGAATTCCCGGGTTTTTATACCATGCATCGGTCTTAGGGAGGATCTTTTTGTGTGTGTCTGAAATCACGTACTTACAAAGTAGCTATTGAGCTTCGTCGGAAGCCATGTAGTGTGTACTGTATATAAACATGAGAACAGTATGCATGCATTTGCGCACACTCGCATATTACTTGATCCGGGTGTTTTTCCAGTGACGTAACTTGACCCCTGTGAAAGTTAAAAAAAAAATTTAAACCGTGACAAAAAATACATTTGAGTCAACTGATGCAACCAGGGATTGTTTTCTACTTAAATTTATACAGAGACGGCAATTCCTCTGCCGTCTTTACAAAAATTTGAGCCAACAACGATTGTCCCTACTCCAGTGGCCTTGTGGGATAGCATAGTGTCCATCGGTTGTACAGTTTGGGATTTTGCAGAACGTAGCCGCATGTCATCTGGGTACCCTTCGCCTGCTGTCTCATCCATTCTGAGGTTTCCGACATACTGCTCAAGTCGCCTGATATATTTCACCTCCTACATAGCAAACGAATTTGGGATGTCGGGCGCGCCTTTTGTGCCGTGTGGCCTGCGGAGGAGGGGCTTGTTCTCTGTGTGGGTGTGGCCCCGTTGATTCGTAAGTGGAACTTCTGAATCGTGCTCACATAACACTGCTGTCCCATCCCTCAGCTTTACCGCCGCCTGTCGGAGGTCCTGGGCCTGAACGACGAGACCATGGTGCTGAGCGTCTTCATCGGGAAGATGTAGGTACAGCGTTACAGCAAAGGCTAAGTAGGCGGTGTCCATAACACCTGCTGCCTATCAGCCATTTTAGTGTTTACCTAATGCTGGTTGCTGTTGTAACCCTCTTCTGATCATGGGAGGTTGTTTGTCCCATTGACCTTGGCTGCTGTTTGCTGTATTACTCACAAAGCAGCCATCAGAGAACGTGATAGCCTCTCAACGGAAGAATGAAGTACTGCAGCCTAATAATATGTTGCAGTTGTCTCTAATCGACACAGCTCTGAAATTGACAGAAGCTCACAAGTATGGCCTAGTCCCTTTCAGTCCAGTATACCCAGCATACCTGTTTAGGTGTTACAGTACTTAATCACAGGCCATTGTTGGGTGGAGATCGGATGCTACTTATTTCCCTGGTGAGCTGTAGGTCGGTGTGCTGCTCCGGATGGGACAGGAGCAGCGTGCGTGCTACATGCTAACCAGGAGCCTTCTCTTTCTCTCGCAATGTAGAATCACCAACCTGAAGTACTGGGGTCAGTGTGAACCCATCACTTCCAAGACACTGCAGCTCCTCAATGACCTCTCCATTGGATATCCTTCCCAGCTGAGTTTGGTCACTATGGTCTGCTTATTCGCGTACATGTTCATTATAGGAGCCATTTTTGCTAATGGTAAAAATAGAGGATTTCCCCCCCCCCCCCCAAGCATTATTGTTATGGATACTACATTTTAAGTTTGATGTGGGGGGTATAGAAGCAAAATTGGTTCGGTCCATCGAAATCGTCATCATCCTCCAGCTGCTTCCCGATGGAGGTGGTGTTGAGCGTTGTGGGCCGGTGACGTTGACTGGCATCTTTCCTTGACCCCCTCGTGTACCTACAGCAGCGTGAGGAAACTAGTGAAGCTCAGTGCTGTTCAGTTCATGCTGAACAACCACACGGTATGTTGCACCTCCCCAGATGGTTCCTAGCGAGTCTCCCACCGCCCGTCATCCCTTCCCCTACACTGTCTGCTCTGGCATGTCTCACTTGTAACCCTTGGCCCTCCCTGTCCTTCCCGGGCAGAGCGAGCACTTTTCCTTCCTGGGTGTGAACAATCAATCGAACCTGAGTGACATGCGATGCCGGACCACCTTCTACACAGCACTTGGCCGGCTGCTCATGGTGGACCTGGGTGAGCACTGTCGTCTTGCTCCCCCCTGCGATGGAGGCCGCTCTCTTCGCTGAGTGTGTCCTGACTCTCTCTGTTTGCACACGTCGACTTCGCAGGCGAAGATGAGGACCAGTTCGAGCAGTTCATGCTGCCCCTTACGGCCGCGTTTGAGGCGGTGGCACAGATGTTCAGCACGAACACCTTCAACGAACAGGAGGCTAAGGTAGTAGAGCCCATATACACAGGAACGCGAAGGCATCAACTGCCCCCACTTGCCACCCCGATGTACTCAACCATTGTTTTCCCTCCCTACCCCAGAGGACGTTGGTGGGTCTGGTGAGAGACCTGCGGGGCATCGCTTTTGCGTTCAACGCGAAGACCAGCTTCATGATGCTCTTTGACTGGATGTATCCTTTCATCCTATGCTGGACCTCGCCGACCATAGCGGCTCTACCTCCCCCCTCCCCCCCCCCCGGCGCAGTCTTCACCTGGCTCTGGTCCCAGGGCACATTAATTAGCACCTCATTTTGCATCAGTGGCACCCGACAGAGAGGATTTATGTTTCAGCTAATCAGCCCGATGAGGCAGTTAGAGCTGAGAATGACTGAGGCGTCTTCTGTGATTAAGGTGTCTTCTGTGGGCATTTAGACTCGGTCCATTGTCTGCTATTCAAGGACGATCCTTACTTTCGTTCAAATAGCTTTTTGGTGAGTGGCTGAAATAAGGCTACTTCCTCAGTCAGTCTTCTCTGCTGCGTTTTCTTTGCTCTTTGCCCTTAACTTCTCTGCCCCTCACACAGCTACCCCACCTATATGCCTATCCTGCAGAGGGCAGTTGAGCTGTGGTACCACGTCCCTGCATGCACCACGCCTGTGCTCAAACTGATGGCAGAACTGGTGCACAATAGGTAACCGGCAAATTCCTGGCTAGGGCTCTAACGTTACGACAACATCATAGGAATGTTGCAGCAATGGTTGCCATTGTAGCATGTTTGGACCCTTTGGCTGATTAATGAACAGATGAGTGTTTTCACTACCGATTCTACACTAATCTTTTTATGAGAAATCTTTTAGTGGTTCAGAAACTTTGTTGGTGTTTCATGACAGCATCAGTTACACTTTTTGAGTGAGATACTGAACTAGAATTCCTATGATCTTCAATTCTCTCATGTAAAATGTATTTACTGCGAACTCCCTCAATTTTTCGGTAAAAGTTAAAAATAATAAAAATAAACTCTGATTTTGAGTGATCTGCCAGGTTCTTGACCAGAAACTCCTCCTCCCACACAACTCCCTGCTTTTGTTGGTTTACATGGAACTAGAGATTACCCTAATCCATTCAGTATTTGTATCTGCCAGTGTCAAGTCCCTATATGATCTTTTAATAAATATTTAAATATACTTACACATACGGTAGGCGTCAGGGCATTCCTCACAATTCCGCAGTATTCTTCCTCATGTCTCTGCAAGTGCCTAATTAGATTTATTATATTATATTGCTACTTGCTGTGGAAAGGATGCTTCTAATGCAGCTGTTGGGCTACTTTTAGTTTCCGATTTAGAGCCTTTCCACATGGCTGACATCTCGGTAGTTTCAAGCCATGTGCCTCAGGTTTACTGCAGTGTGACGAAACCTAAAAATCTGGCGGGAAATAGGAGTGGATCGGGCTTCAGATCGGCCTGCGGTAGCCGATGTTGAGCCCGAGTCACGCCGTGCTGTGCTGACCTACCCCACGCACCGTGTCCCCAGGTCACAGAGGCTGCAGTTCGATGTGTCATCACCCAATGGGATTCTGCTCTTCCGGGAAACCAGCAAGATGATCACCACATACGGTAGGCTTGGCCGGCACCTCCCTCTGCGTCCGTGACCTGCTGTCTTCTGCTTGACCCTAAATTGGAAAAGCATTTTTACGTAGGGGCTTCTGAGGAACAAAGTGTATTTATAGAACTGTGTATGTGTTTTGGATAGAAACCTTTTCAACCATAAACGAATAAAGGTGGAGTAAGTTTATGCATCTTTCCTGGTTCCTTGTTAAAGCCTTCATACTGTCGCAGTCTTCTGTTCAAGCCGGTGAAATGGCTTACGTGGGAATGGTAAGCTAATGCCTCCTCGGGCCGCAGTTTCCAAGGCTACTCAGAGCGGCCACAAGCGATCCCTTTGTCTTCCTGCGTTGAGTAATTTATTTCCTCCCTCCACAGGAAACCGTATCCTTACACTAGGAGAGGTGCCGAAGGATCAGGTGTATGCGCTCAAGCTGAAAGGGATCTCCATCTGCTTCTCCATGCTCAAGGCAGTGCTGAGCGGCAACTACGTCAATTTCGGCGTCTTTCGGCTATACGGGGACGATGCGCTCGACAATGCCCTGCAGACTTTCATCAAACTGCTGCTCTCCATACCACACAGTGACCTGCTGGTGAGTGGGTGTGTCTGACGGTGGGCGTGGTTACATGTGGGTGTGTCTGGAAGTGGGCGTGGGTACATGTGGGTGTGTCTGGAAGTGGGAGTGGTTACTTGTGGGTGTGTCGAAGTGGGTGTGGCCTTGCCCGATGATGGGCATGGTTACTCAGATTATTTCTGCATAATGAAGCAGCAGTGAATATATGTATATGTGGTTCCAATGACCCCGTTACAAAACCATTTGGTCTCCTCCCACATGCGGTTGTACTTTAACAGAGGGTCTATTCTGTGTTCCCTTCCGCAGGACTACCCAAAGCTCAGTCAGTCCTATTACTCTTTACTGGAGGTTCTGACGCAGGATCACATGAACTTCATCGCCAGTCTCGAGCCCCATGTCATCATGTACATCCTGTCCTCCATCTCAGAGGGACTGACAGCCCTTGGTAAGAGATCTGCTGCTGTAGGTCTCCTGCATCCAAGAGAAAGCATTAGCCTGCTAATTGTCTTGAATGTTCACACTGAGAAAAGGGAGGAAATATTGCCTAGTCATCTTTCGGCCAGACTCTGTAGCCGCGGGGGTGAGGCCAGCTTATCTTCGGCTTATCGTATCTGCTGTCATTCATGTAACTGAACCTCCCTCCCTTCCCCAGACACCATGGTGTGCACCGGATGCTGCTCCAGCCTGGACCATATAGTCACGTACCTGTTCAAGCAGCTGTCGCGGAGCACCAAGAAGAGACCCGCCCCCATGACACAAGAGAGCGACCGCTTCCTGCACATCATGCAGCAGCATCCCGAGATGATCCAGCAGGTGGCTGCAGAGCCTCTTTTAGTGACTTATATTTACAAGCAAGAGCACAGAGAACCAGAGTCTGGAAACTGTTCAGTTTGCCCCATATCACTAGCAGGCAAAAAAATAGCCAAATTTAAAAAAAAAACAGCGTAATGGAGTGATAGGCGATGTCTGTAACCATTTTTTCCCTTTGACAGGAAATCCCACTTAAAAAACGTCTGTTTCTTTCAGATGCTGTCAACCGTACTAAACATTATCATTTTTGAAGACTGTCGGAATCAGTGGTCAATGTCCAGACCTCTGCTTGGCTTGATCTTGCTAAACGAGAAGGTAATTGCACTGCTTGCACTAAGAGAAAAAGTCCCCCCCCCCTTTTTTGAGGCATATTTGTTTTTCTGTCCCTAATGAGCCATTAGAGGCTCTGTGTGTCATTATGCAGCCACTGCATTTGATCTTGCGTAATCCTCTAAAACACACAAACCCAAAGCAGACATCATCACTGCATTCTTAGAAGTATCCTGCGGCGAAACATAATCGGCTATCAAGCGCTTTGTTCCTCAGCCATCTCCGCATGTTCAGAAAGTTCTGGAAACTGATGTTTTAATGATCACATGGTCAGTCTGGAGCCTGCAGTTAATGTGCAGTTAGATCATCTCTAATTCTGTCATCAATTTTCTCTTTCTGTGTTATTTGGATATGATTTTATTTTTGGTGGCTCAGGTATAGAATAATTACAGGCATTCTGGGTATATACCCTGGCATAGAAGTTCATGTAAATCAGTAGTCGCTCCAAACTACTCAAACAATGTGTTCTCCCGTGGAACGCTGTGTCAGGCTTTGACTGCTGTCCAGGATTGTCCCGCCCTGAAGGTCTCCTTCGTTGTGTCCCTCAGTACTTTGCTGACCTGCGGAACAGCATCGTGAACAGCCAGCCCCCTGAAAAGCAGCAGGCCATGCATCTGTGCTTCGAGAACTTGATGGAAGGCATCGAGCGCAACCTGCTGACCAAAAACAGGGACCGGTATGTATGCTTCACATTTGGCATGTCCGTCCTGTTTGGGAGGGTGTCGTGGCAGGGACCGGTATGTATGCTTCACCTTTGGCATGTCCGTCCTGTTTGGGAGGGTGTCGTGGCTTTAAGGAACATCGGGAATATCTGACCAACGGGCGATCACCCCGCGGAATGTTTTTCCATCCAGGTCTAATCGACCTTTTTTAATCTTATTCTCTTTGCCTTGAATCCTGGTTTATCTAGAATGACCAAAGACGGCTGATTTCTTCATAACAAAAAGAGCAGCAGCATGACGCTGCATTTGTTTCTTTTTAATAAATCATTATGTTACCCTTCTCAGCATGGCCACGAAAAACATCTGAAGTAGACAAATTTTTTAAATTGACAATTACACCAGTGGCAGACCCAAGAGCAGGTTGTTAGAAGTAGCAGTGTGGAAAGGTCTGGAAGACAGCAGTGGGCAAGTAAATGAAATTAATTTAGAAGATATGAACAAAAAGGGGGAGGGGAGCCTATTTGAGGAACATGAGCGACAGGCAGCCTGCTGTGATAGATGCCCTAATGATACTCTTTAAAAATGTGAAATACTGCTTAGTTTCTTACTGCTCTGTGTCTCCTCCAGGTTTACACAGAACCTCTCTGTGTTTAGAAGAGAAGTCAACGACTCTATGAAGAATTCCACGTACGGGGTGAACAGCAACGACATGATGAGCTGACATTCCACAGAGTACTGGGCCTCGCCCTCACGGCAAGCCTCCTGGCCCCGCCCCAGCCTCCGTGGGCTG
>JAODLC010000027.1:351186-364470 GCA_026781145.1 Hippopotamyrus pictus | reverse complement strand
CGGGGATGGCCTCTGCTCCCTCTGGGGCACCGCCGGGGGGGGGGTGGAGGTGGGTACAGATGCGGGTGTAATCATTTAACCTGTTGTATATTTTCCTGTTAACTTTGGGATGATCCAGGTGTGGAAGAATCTGTACATATAAACTCCTGGAGTTCGGCAGACGGGTGCGGATTGGAGTCGGAGTTGGTTGGTTGTTCCTTCCTTGGGGTTTGCCAGAGTGATATCTGAGGCAGCTGTGGGGGTGTTTCTCCCCCCCACACCCCAAAACCAGAGCACTCTGCTTGCAGTGCAGGTATAGCTTTGGGGGCCGGCTTAGTTGCGACCTCAAGTTGCGTTTTGAATATTCTGATTGGTCTGGATGCTGAACTGCACATCTGTGATTGGCTGAATGTGTGGCATAGTTGTAGATTAGGGCTTATTGGGTCCGGTGCAGTAACTCCACCTACATGTGCAGACATACATACCAACCATAAGCTCATAAAGTTGTACATCTTTCCTGAAATCAGTTTAAAAAGTCTTTAGGATGTAGGTACATGGTTCTCTATGAACTCTAACTGGTGGCTACAGAGTTTAATCTCCCAGGCTTTCTGTCTCGTGTCTTATTTGTTGAGCAGGCATTTCGGTAGCAAAGCCTAAAGTATCTTCTGCAGTCGTGTACTGCTGACGACCTGGTACAACATCCCCACAAGCAGATCTGTCACAGTGGTCTAATCTCACCTGAGCTCCTGCCAATCACCTCCAAACCCCCTACCGATTCATCTATGAAGGATCCCACTTCTATTTTTCAAGAGAGCAAAAAAAATTATGGTAGATTTAAGAGTAATAAAGACAATTCAGAATGGATTATATTGGCAACATATGCTCTCCTCAACATGTGTTGCTACTAATAGTTTGTAAGAAAGTAACTATGTTCAACGCTCATGGATATTCATTTATCCCCCCCCCCATTTCCAGATGTGAATGTGTCTTTTTGGCAACTGTGTGTTGGGTCCATCGAGTGATAAGGTATCTGGTTGAACTGTCTGGATGTCTGCTACATATAGTGTAAGCATTGTGACTGCAAAATAAATGTCATTGGTTTGTACTAAAATGTGTGGTTTTACTGTGCATTACAAGTGTGCCCGTCTATAGATAAAGTAGGGGTGACGTGTGGCTCTGTGGATGCCCAAGATCAGAAGGTTGCCGGTTCAAGTGCCATGATTTGCAGAGTAATTTCACCATTGGACCCTCAACCTCAACGGGTCCAGTGGCCGGCGGCCTTGCTTTCTGAATTTCAGAATAAATCAATGCAAAGTTGCTCCATTGTAGTAACAAATACCCATGTTAAAAAGAAACTGTCACAGACAAGCTGAAAACACAAATTACCTATCGGTGCAGATTCTTGGATCTGTATATTTCACTTCCTGTTTCCGCTGGAATTTTATTCTGAACAAAACCATTGAATTTTTGTATACCGTATACAACAATGTCTACCACACTTGCATTTTTTGGTTATGGAGTAACATCTTATGACGACTGAACTCCAAACGTGTCCGGCTTTTGGGACGTATGTTTTCCACATGGTTGTGGCCCCAAGTTTTAGGTTAAAAAGAAAAATTAGCGATCCCTTATAACTTCTCAGTGGAAAATGTGTGTTACAGTGCCAGTGTATGATAGTTCACACTTTCCAGGAATATACTGTTTTATGAACAGCTGCATTTTCATATAAAACGGATAAAATCAGTCAAAAAATGCACCGTAGCTATTGGTATTTACGCCATGGTAACCACATAAATAAGTGGGTGCAGCCAAGCTAATGTGTAAGTAACAGAACTGGCATAAATCATAAATTCTCTTTGCCATTTGCATGTGGGACACATGCTCTTGTCATGGAGCATGCAAGCACACAAGAAGTTCTTTGATTCCCCTCCTTCAGGTGGCTTCCTATGACTTCCAGAGGAAACAAGACATAAATCCAGAGAACAAGCAACATCCCCAATTGATGACACATATGGAAGGTCATTTCTGAAAGAGGGTCCTGACATATGCGTAGAAAGGCCACTCAAAGGGGAGCTTCATCATTTCTTCTCATTCTCTTTAGCCTGCTGTTTAGTGCTGTAGATTACGTTGTTGTAACCCTCCCTGTTCCTGGCGATCTCAATGGCGAAAAACTGGATCCGGGTGGCTATAAGGACAATTACGGGCATAGGTGTCAAAGGTGTGCATGGTGAAAACCCTATAGCTGACCAAACAAACTACACTTGCCCGGCCAAAAAAAAATTGTCATCATTTGAATTTAAATCAGCAAGTATTTAAGAGCCAATGATTAGATCATTATTACAGCTGAGCAACTGAATCTCCTGAATAGCCAGGATGTCCCGTCAATGGATTTTTCCCAGCAGCATGAGCATATTCCAGGACGATACTGCCAAGATACATCGGGCTCAAATAGTCAAAGAGTGGTTTAGGGAGCAGGAGGAATCATTTTCACACATGAATTGGCCACCGCAGAGTCTTCAAGATGTGCTGAAGACGACTTTATGGAGTTGTATCACCAATACAAGTTCTCAGTGAGAAATGAATGCAAATCTGGATGAAAAAAAAATGTTTGACGAATTGCATGGACAAATGTGCCCCATAATCAAAGCTAAATGCGGTCCAACGAAACTTTAAAGTGTGCAACTTCTTTTTTGGCCAGACAGGGTATAAAACATAAGAGAACACTAGCAGAGAACACTAGCACTTACCAAAGATGGTATTTTCCTCTGTGTAGTCCTTCTCACAGTCAAGGCGAAGCAATGTTCCGTAGTTGAAGTCTTCTACAACCCCATCAAACTGATTGCAAAATGGCCTCCATTTCTTGAAATAAATAAATGTTTTACTTTTAAAATTATCTGTTTGAGCTTACACAAGCAAAGCAAAACAATGCTGTTAAAATTTACCTCTTTAGCCTCTGTCGATTTCAGCTGCTCAGGGTCCAGAACCTGAATATTTAGGTCACTAAAGGTCTCTCTGAAAGCCGTATAAATTTTGTCGTCAACTTTAGTGAGTTTTAAAAACACTGGATCCACTGAAGAGATGAGCTATGAGGAGAGCAAAAAGCAAAAGGCTGATAAACCATTTGCATGGTACCATTCAGAGCTGGCGCCCAAAAAAATTTCACATACGCTGCGCAGGGCTTTGCGATTGTTCAACAAGTGCATCATCATGGCACGCACACACTAACAGATCGGCAAACCTCAGGAAATAAGTACCATCCCCACAGCATCCAATGACAGCGAGACACTGAGCTTCATTTCAACAGAGCCAACAAGTTAACCAGCATAAAGCAACTGTGAAAAGCAGCATGTTAAAACCAGAAAGTGTTACCATAATGGCTGAGGGCCCTGTCATCTGAACATGTCCTGCAGCTGAACCCTTAACACTTAACCTAAATTTCACAGCGAATTATCCGGCTTTATAAATTAGCAAGACTTCTGCCGTTTCTTACGTGAAATTACTTTGACCTCTATTAACAATGTAAAGTGATGTTTAAGATTGTGCTACTCACATTGAAGTAAATTTCTGCATGCTGATATGCCTTCATCGCCCACATGATTTCTAGCTGCGGCTAAAACAAGAGAAACGTTTGGCATTAAACACAAAAGTAAAATTATGGTTAAGTACGGACCACCTGCAGTGACCAGACACATTATCATTTCCCACCTTGGGTCTCGTTCCAGTCCTGCTGCAGTTTGAGCTTGCCCTAATTCCACACTGCACGACATTCAGATGTTTGTGGTTTGATCTGGGTTCTATGATGGGTCCTGTATTGTTCCAACGATATTCTTCACAATGCACATTCACACAATCACAGTTTACCTGTAATTAGGGGCCTGTCCTGCCACTTTGGAGCAAGTACTTATGGTGTATATTTTTCCACTAACTACATAAGAAATGTACACCTTAAAATTCTCTCTCATGCTTGACTTTTTGTTAGAAGCTACATCCCTATTTATTATAAGTGGTCACTTCCAAGCCTCGTTTCCATTAACTATAGTAAAGGGGAGTGGGGTGGGTTATATTTAATGCTGTTCAGGGAGAGCCTGTTGTAAATGTGGGTCATCAGTAAACAAACAGACATCATGGTACTCACATCATTGCCATATGCCTCTGCTGGCAGCGACAGAGCATGCGCGGCAGCCGTAGCTCCGTCCACGCCCTGCAACGGCACGTGCTCAAACATTACCCCCAAAAAACCAGAAGCCAATCACAGTAACCGGACATAAGCGGGCGAGCTGCATACGATGTATTATCATGAGTCATGTAAAAGTCGCCAAACATGTACAATAGGCTTAGTCCCTTGTTAATGGTAATCAAAGATCTCTAGACAGAAGTAATGTTACGCCATTATTTAGCGAGCACGCTGAAGCGTGACTGCAGTTGTCGTGGCAGTTACGGTTTTGTGTAAACCAAAAACAACACCGTCTACGTAATAACTAAAACGGCTACACCTGTGAAGGGCTTCCATGGGAAATTTCAACGCAATTAACTCAATCACAAAATCTCTCACCAACGAAGCAAGTCCATTTTCCGCGGCCATTGCTGTGCACTTTCACCTCTCGAATCAGCAGTGACGTCGAATGAACGCGACGTAACGTTAAAGATGGTTGCATCCTTCGTAGCATGTGTCATACGGTAATGTATTGGCGGTAACATTAAAACCTATTTGCCTATAGTATTGTGCAGGTCCTCCTCTTGCTGTCGAAGCAGTTCTGACCTGGCGAGGCATGAACTCCACAAGACCTCCGAATGTACCCTGTGGTATCTGACCCTAGTTAAGACGTTTGCAGAAGGTCCTTTAAGTCCTCAAAGTGGCGAGGTGGGCCCTCGATGGATTTAATTTCTTTGTCCAGCACATCCCACAGGTACTTGATCGGATTGAGAGCAAGGAAATTTGGAAGCCAAATCAACACTTTAAATTATTTCTCATATTTCTCAAGCTATTCCTGAACAAATTTTGCAGTGTGACAGTATCCTATTAAAAGATGCCGCTGCCGTTACTGAAGGGATGTAGTCTGCAACAATTTTTGGACAGGTGGCACGTGTCAAAGCAACATCTACACGAATTCCAAAACCCAAGGTTCCCCAGCATATTTTTGCTACCTCCGCTGGCTTGCCTTCTTCCCATAGTGCATTCTGGTTTAATCTCTTCCCCAGGTAAACGATGCACACACACCCAGCCATCCTCATGATGTAACATTGTAGGCGCTTTTGGAGGTGGACAGGGGTCAGCATGGACACTCTGACCGGTCTGCAGCTACATAGCAGGCTGCAATGCACCGTGTGTTCTGACATCTTTCTATCCTTCGCTCTCCAAGCACATCAGTGTGCCTTGGCTGCCCCAATTGCTGGTTCACCAGTTGGCCTTCCTTGATCCACTGACCACTGCAGACCAGTAACACCCCACAAGGCCTGCCGTTTTGGAGATGTTCTGACCCAGTCATCTAGCCATCAGAATTTGGTCCTTGTCAGAGTCACTCAGATCCTTACACTTGCCCATTTTCCTGCTTCCAGTACATCAACTTAAAGAACTCAGTGTTCACTTGCCTAATATATAATGGCACCCTTAACGGGTGCCATTGCAATGAGATAATCAATGTTACTCACTTCACTTGTCAGTGGGTTTAATATTATGGTTGATCGTTGTATATATAAATCATAATGCCTTAAGATGTTGATATCGATATGCATTTATTATTCATTTTAATAAATACAATAGGATAGGATAAATTCCTTTGTTACAGCAGAGGGACACATTAACAAACAGTTTCCAATCTAAAAAAAATATATAAAAATATATAATGACACTAAAACAGCAAGTGTGTTACTAAATATTATGGGAATAATTAAAACAGATATAACTTTTACACTTTCTTATTGCACTTAGCATTGTTGCACATGTATCAGATATTAGCATCCGAATAAATGCTACAACATGAGTAGTATTGCACTGGATCAATGGAATGTTGTATTGTACATCAGTAGGTAAGGAGGAACAAAATTGCAAATATTGCAGATAGAATCAGTATTACACAACAGTGAATCACAGAGGAATAGTATTTCACCTCAGTGATCAGAGTGCAGATTAAACACCCTAGTTTTATTTTAGGGCTATTTCTAACTTAAACTCTTTCTAGCTAAACAACAATGTTTTTATACGTTACAGTCGACAGCTGTAAAATAGTTCAAAGCGGGTGTTATTATTTGAAGTTAAAAGTGTAACTTTGTTGTCATAGAGATATGTTACATTTTGTGCAATTTATTTAATTAAATTTGTATTTTCTCTTGTTCCACAGCAGTTCTCCACTTAAATGATTAAACCCACTGAAAATTACACTGGTTATATTGTTTTTCATACTTCTCCTGTTTTACTGGTCCAATATCACAACCATAATAACCCTGGATTCAGTCTAGGTTTAATTTTAAATGCCAGTTATCTTTCAAGAAACATTCTTACATTATTTTCTGTTGAAAGAGAATGGCTCATCCCGGTATTTCTTGTAATAAGTCAGTACGATTTTTTAATTGAAGCTTGCTATAACTTTTTGAATGATCAGGGTTTGCAATGCTCATTGACTTGTGTAATTTATATGTCTTCATAGGACATGTTGTAATTCAACTGTAAGTATTTAACACGACATGCAATGACATGCAGTTATCACGTTTCCCAGCAGATGGTGACTGTGTACCACAATCGGCTTATGCAAACTTGCAGCTTTTGAGGTTATTTTTCTTTGTAATGAGTTAAACCATTCATTCATTTATTCATTCATTTTCCTTGTCCTATGCAGGGCCACGAGGGTCTCTGATTTGTCTTGTGTTCTCTTTCACATATTACTAGAGAGTAGTTTTAGTTGGGGACGCTGTGTAGCTCAGTGGTTTAGGAATTTGTGCGCATGTCCCGAATTTTATGGATTTGAATCCAGTGTCCAGCAGAGTAATCATTCCACTGCTGGGTCCAAGACCAAGCCCTCTACTCCAGCTGCTCTCGGGGTACTGCATGTCGCCTGACCATGTGCTCTGACACCCAAAACTCTGTTTACAAGTAATACTGGGGTGTGCAAAAACCAAAGAATTCCTATGTACCTTGTACAAATGGTAAACAAGTATTATCTACATTTTTAGCCAGCGCATTTTAGTTAAATTCTAACTGCCTATCCTGGGCATCCTATGGGCAATATGGAATCACTAAATAGCCGAAATACATGCCAGTGCAGACAGCTTCACATGGCATGAGGGTAACATGCAAACTGCAGACACACAGTACAGGCAGCCCTGGAACCCACGTACAGCAATGCCGCCCTGCAAGATTATACAGGTTACGATGGTCCGTGTTACCGTATTTTCACTATAAGGATGGGTAAATATTTTTCAATTTCAGTACATTATTCAATAAATGATATGAGATATTAAATACTTTTTATAAGCCTAAATTAGACTTTGTGTTAATGATTTTGCACAGCTATAGGCTGATGTAATTGTTCTAAGTATGTTTAAGGTAGGCTAGGCTAGGTTATGATGCTTTTTAGGTTAGGTACGTGTTCTGTATTAAAATGCATTTTCACCTTAGGATATTTTCACCTTAAGATAGGTTTGTCGTAAAGTAATCTCACAACCACCGGTCTCCATTTACAGTACATACATACTAACATACCTACCTACACGCATTTGGAGTTAGAGATAGAGTCACTAAAGCCTGTTTGACCGCAAGTTTGAGGGCACTTCATGTTCTTTACATTAATCGCCTTTTAAGTTCCAACCCTGACAATGTCCCCGCTCCCTGTGTGTGCAATATAGTAAGGAAATGGGAAAAAAAAGATTATTACAAATTATATAAATTCTCCACCAATACAAAATTTTATGTCTTTATTATTACGTAATTACAAAAACAAAATTGTGTCTGTAGTTTCCGTAACCCGGCCCTGCCAAAGCTGATGCTATAGTCACATTTGTGCAGTTTTCTAAGAATAACATTTGAAAATATTAAAACTTGCTGTACACAATAGCTGGCATAGCAAAAACTATGTTTAAAATAAAACCAAACCTCCTGGGAATATAACTTGATTTATACTGTCCGCGAGAAATATAGGAGCGTTTCGTTCCCGCTAACCATGCTAAATATGTAATTTATGGTATCGGAGTAGACGCTTTTGGGGGAGTATTTTATTTATGTAATTTATTTGATGTGTTTATTTTTATTAAGCCCTTGTTATAAAAGTCTAAGCAGCCCGCCGTACAGTCTGTGGATGGTGTGTCGTGGAGATCATTTAGCGCTGGTTATAAGCAAAGCAGAAACGCAGTTACATTTTTGTGTGCATATTTGTTTTTGGTGACAGTGAGGGTTTACGGAATTGTGCAATGTCATGATTCCAGACTAACGCCCTCCACACCCCGCTTCTCCACCGCCCGATGCTCCTCCTTAGGAACTGACTGGGCCAGCTGTGCGAGGGGCGGCCACGGGAGCAACGCGTACCGCCGCTATCTTAACGGAGCCCGGCTCCAGAGCCCTGGTCGGGGAATTAAAGGCAGAAGGGATTCGATTGCTGGTTTGTGGAATAAGGAGGAAGGCGGATTTCTCTTGTATACAAGAGGACGGTATTTTCAGGCGTGGAAAAGGTAGGGCTCACCTTCCGTACATCGCGTGTGTTATTTCGTGCAAAGACCGTTAAACCGGCTGACCTTTGATTCAGGATAACATAGGATATATTAAATCATGACCGATGTATATTTTGATATGTGCGGATATGTAGCGGAGCGCATCATATGCGCAGCGAAGCAGCCGTATCACTACCAAACACGCCTCGTCGCCATGCGCTGTTTGACAGATTTGGCGTAGATGCAGAAATGTAGCAAGAAAAATGTCGTTTTATTGTCGATATAAAATGCAGGAAATTAGCATGTTTTTGGCGAGTTAACAAAAAAATTATGCGCAGATATCTCTATTAAAAGACAGGCATCCATCCAGTCGTGATCTCAAGTGTCGCGTGTGGTTGAAGTTCACTAGCATATATTTTGTTGTTGCACATATTTTATATATATATATATATATATATATATATATATGTAAAAAAAAATGAGAAGTGTTTCCCATAATTTATAAAATCCTACATTTTTTATTTGCTATTTGGTGTTCGAGACTTCCGGACGGAGCTTCTCTTTATTTTATATTTTTTAAGGTTTTTTTTTTTTTTTATTTACTTTAGTCTGTCTGTCTTGCTGAGCTTTGATGTAGCAGCTAAGAATATTGTTAGGCAGATAAAATGAAGACAGGATAACGTAGCTGTGCCCTTTCAGTCGGTGATATGAATCCATATTCATCTGGCCTTTTCCTCCTTTCCCGTGTCCTTGCCTCAGCGTTTCTGTGGGGAGCGGGCGGCCTTGGGCTGCCTCTGCATCCTGTGGCATGCATGTGCCCTTTAGAGCAAAGAGTGGGAAGTTGCACCCACATCAGTGGTGGGCGTGTTGCATTTCAGTGAAGGCTTCCAGCTTTCATACGCCAGGCAGGTTAGCGAGCCTGCTATCCTCCACACCGAAGAAGCTGTCATGCAGGACGCTTTCGTAATTGGACGAGATGATACAATTGTTACCCTGCTTCCAGCAGGTGATGTGGTGATGGATTGGAAGATACACAATAACTGTGACTGTTGTGTTTGAGTTGTAGCTGTGTATTTTTTTTTTTTCAGTGCTTTGTTTGCTGTTGACCTCTGCCTCAATGTGAACATAGTTCGGGAATTAGTTCGTAGCTTGCATGTGAGTAGGACCCGGCCGAAGTTCCAATCAAAAGCTTGTCCCCACCCTGAACACAATGGGTACAGGCCAAGGAAGCAGAGCACAGCATGTGAGCTTTCGCTGGTGAAGCACTGCTTTCCTGTCCGAGGCAACAGGAAATCCTATGGCCCGCTAGAGGAAAAACGTCGCCTGGTGTCATGTATCTGTGGTCATTTTTGTGGACGAACCGAAAAAACAGGAGAGGACTCGTTGAGACGCTTCGTGTTGGTCGACAACATACTCTTATTCTTTGTTTAATGAGTCTCGGTGTTCAATCTTTGACTGAATCTGGTCTTCAGGCACTCGTAATGGTCCAGATCCCCACAGATGTTTCTGGATCTCTAGGCAAATGTCCTCATGTGCATACAGTATGCTGGTGTACATCCAGAAACGACTCTGGAGCCCGTGTTGGTGTTCGGAAGCACAGAACACCAATCCAGTGCAGTTAGACCGAGCAAACTTCCTGTTAAAAGAGGATTATGTCCTCAATGCCAATTAAGCATTCATTGAGATTTTTAGCACAGAAGGTCCCTAAGGAGTTTATTCCTTGGAGTGACAATGGACACATGGGACTCCGCCCTCCTATCGCCCAGCAAGCCCCCCCGCAGGCTCTGGCGTGGGAGGGAACAGAGCGAATCAAACGGTTTCATCTGTGGGCAACTTGTCACTCCCACTCACAGCAATGCCACTGCAGGAGCCAAATGCATCGATTGCGTAAGAGAGAATACTGTATTTCTACTAAAATATCCTGTGCGAGGATGAGGGCGGTTCAGCCCTGCTCACTGTTCCTTCCTCAGTGGTAACAGGTGCACTCCACTCAGCGAGCGTCTCCTTAGAGATGTTCTCTCTTCCCCTCACTGTCCGTGCAATTTTGTGCCACATCCTTCACAGCATTGCTGGAAAACGTGCAAATCAGCATAACACTGCAGGTGACGCTCTCCAGTGAAGGGCACCCTGGTGTGCACCACGTTGCGACACTTTTACTCATTTAAACGGCTCAGATTTTTTAAATACCTTGCCTAAAGCTGTTATTTCTGGGACCAAGATTTACGTATGGCTCTCTGATGAAACGGTGCCTTTGGATTGAACAGGATCAAAGAATTTAGTACAAGCAGGGACGTGGGTACTGGGGAAACTGGGGGGGGTGTACCCCCCTAATATTTAATTTGGCTTCATGTCCCCTACCTATAAATAGATCTTTGTATTTAAATTAAGTTGTCCCCCCAATATCAAACTCTCTCCAACACCATTGTCTACCAGATAGATTTGTCCACCTCTGATAATATTGTATTTCCCTCTCTTCGTCTATTTTGGCTATTGCAGTTTCCCTACATTTCCTATCAGCCTGATGTTCCACTCGCCCAAGAATAATGCCCACAGGCAGCTGTCAGAGGGATTGTGGGTAATCTGGGCTCCTGCATCCATCCCTCATATTAGATCTTGGTTTTACTTGGCCATTACTGGGATGGTCTGGCGCTGCCACTCATGACTAATGGATAAATTCAATTATCTTGTTTATTCCATGCTGATTCCACTCTCTGACATTGTGACGTCGTGTATCAACCCACCCTCCACATTTTCCCTCCCTCCTAACCCACCACCATGAACTTTTCAGTCCACGGTTCCCATTGTCCTCAAGCCAATCCACATTGTATGGATGTTTCCTAGAGCATGTCATCACAAAAGTACTAGAGATGGTCCTTTGATTAATATTTACATTGGTTCATTTGGCAGAAACATTTATCGATAATAAACACATTAAGCAGCAAACGCTGAACATCATCACAAAGACATGGGTTCCCATGTGAGCAACTCATGCAACACCCTTGTATGAAATACCAGTGTGATATCTGTGTGGCTGTTTGTTCATAGTCCTTGGGTGCTATCATAGGGCAGGGCCTGTTGGACTGATCCTCCTTCCTGGCTTAGATAATTTTCTGGCCCAAGTTTTCCTAAACTACTGAGCAGACAATCAAGAGTAAACACAAAACACAGGAGGCTAGAGGAAGGCGAGTATTCCTGATTAAAACCAGACCCCCTCAAAATGATGTCTTCATGTTCATTGTTGACGTAGGAGCAAGAAGGGTCCCAGTGTTTAACATCTGGAAACAGAAAAGGTTGATTTTTCCAGTCAATGTGCCATCCAAACTGAAGACAAAGTACCAAGATTTTGTAAGCTGATGCTTCTCAAGTAGAACAACATTAGTGCAGACCTACGGCCAGATGTATGGTCGAGTTTCCTATAAGGAAGTACCGGTGTCTGAAGGAAACATAAGTTATTGTATCCTAGTCAAAACAAAACACAGATTGAACATATAAGTGCAGTTTATTACTTCGATTTCTTATTTCTAAAAAATGTTTCAAGTGTTTGTTGATGTGATTAAAGTGAAGACAAGCATGTAAAATTCACCAGTCTGTTGACGTAAATCCATCTTTGTACATCTAGTTATTTTCCATAGTTGCTACAAAATTTGAATCCCATTATAAGAAACGCCTCGTAATCAGAAATGGTAACGTGGATCTACTTTAATGTGCGGTTTCATAACAACAGGACACTAGCAATTCCCGCCTTAATGCAAGGGCATGTAAAGAACTCGACCCCCCCCCCAAATCCCCCCTCTAAACCCCCCATCCTCCATCAAGCAGAACAAAGAGATGAATACCATCATCCTACCTCTGGGGTTTTATAATAATGTTAGGTGCCGGTGCTTTTAAACAGGACACAGGATTACTGATCAGCAAAACGACTGATACAGAATCACACTCAGCCATGTTTTGAACGAGATCATTCTAAGCTGGCTTGCCACACCCAGCACATCTGTTATATATTTGTCGTACAGACATCAACCATGAACTACAGGGTATTAAAACATCATCAAAATGAGATATTTATGCAATATTGTGTTGAGGAATCCAACGCAAGGAGTTTTCTCTGGTGTGTCATGGAACAATGTGTCCTGTTAAGGATCTACATCAGTTAGCAAGCAGACATCAGCATCAGAGGCCTGCTCTAGCTGTTGCAGTGGCTGCTGGGAGTGTGCCCTCTTTGAAGGCCTAACCGCAACGTGCACCTACGTGGAGAGGATCCAGCTGGCCACCTGAGTGTGCAGCCGTGATCCCGGTTTTTCCGCAGTGTCCCACTTGGCCTGGTTCATCATCTACACTATCAGGTGATTGTGGTCCTGTGCTGGCTGAAAACCTGGGTGTCTCAAGTTGAAACACAGCAAACAAAACAGGGACAGGGATCCTTATGACCGTAAACTGAGGAGCAGCAGTGTAATGATTCTCCAAATCCATGGTTCGGTTCTTACCTCATTTTTTTGGGGGGAGGGGGGAGAATAAAAAAGAAATGGGGAAATAAATTCTGGCTTTTATTAACCACCAACAATTTGCAACACTAAACAGAGATATTCTAAAGGACATGTTACTTTAACTCAGTGGTTCCCAAACTTTCTCTGCAGGGCCCCCCTTTTCTAGACAGGAATATTATTGAGC
>JAODLC010000027.1:340193-351086 GCA_026781145.1 Hippopotamyrus pictus | reverse complement strand
TGGTGCGCCCCCCTCGCAATACCTCTACGCCCCCCTAGGGGGGCGCGCCCCCCAGTTTGGGAACCACTGCTTTAACTTCACATAAAATAACTATGTAAACCAAAATAGAATGCTATACTCTGCTGGGTAACCAAAATGTTCCCACACTGCTGCCTTGAATGTGCCTGGGTGCCCTGAAGCCTCAGGGTTAATATCCATCTTTAGCTAATGAAACTAGCCTAGCTTTTACCGCAGGCATGATCATTCGGTCATGATTGGACCGAAATAGTCACATGACACACACAGCTGGAAGACAATACAACAGGTGTAACGTGTAAAATTTATAAAATATACAGCTTGCCCGAACTTTAAATAGAATAATGATTATGTGATTTACATGGGTTATAGTGTTGATTGCGAATATTTTGTAATGTTAGTTACATAATTAAGAGTTCAACAGGCTGCACCTGCGGCAGCGGCCCGGGGTTGGGTTGCGAGGGTGGGGGTGGATATCACGGTTCCGTCTTCTAGAACCGCCACACGAGATCATGAACATTTGTATCTAGGTTTCCGTCTCTGTGTCAGAACGATTACACCTCTACGAAGAATAGGTGTTGAAGTTATACCTGGTACACTACAGGGATAAGCATACACAATGTGAATGCAAATAAAGACCACAGCACTACAGCCAAAACAGAAACGTCCTGTTTTCTCCTGCATTCACCCTCTCGACTAGCCCAGGTTTACGTAGCTGGAGACAGACAGTGGTCGGGGCCAGTTGAGCTTAATGCATTATGGGAGTTTGTGCACAGGGTCCTGGGCTACAGCAGGAGTCCCCAGCTATTTTACCCCAAGGATGAAATTATATCAGCAACAGAAAGCCAAGGTCCACTGCGCTTGAATAAAAATAAATATAATTTGCCAACCGTGGTGGAGGGGTCGATCGCCTGGTCTGGATTAAATTGTGTTTCAGTGCAAATACAAGCCACCATTCTCCAGCTGGTAACCAGTGAGCTAAGGTTTGTGTGATCGCATTTGCCAGTAGTCCTGTGAGTTTTGTTCAGACCTGCTTCTGCTTCAGTGATTCGTTTGCTGTCCTACACTGTCGACCGAATTGGCTGCAAACTGGAGGCTTGTGTCCAAACGCAAGACTTTTGCCTTGATTGGAAGCTCTGAGAGCGGCTGCTGAAGGGTCTGAGTCCCGCTCTTCAGTCAGTCTGAACCCCCGGCTGGGCTGATCATGTGAGCGTGGACAGAGGAGACGAAACGTCAGGTAAACACAGAGTGTCCCCGTCTGCCCCGCTGGAGCCGGCGTGGTGAAGGAGGGGCTCACTGCAGTATTGATTTGGTTTAATGGCTTACGCCATTGTCCTTAGCTCACAGTTACCGGAGATGGAACTGGGCAGCATCCTTTACATGATACTAAATAAAAAACAGCCTTTTATCTGGGATCCTGGCAGTAAATTTACCTATTTCTTTTTAAGAGAAACGCTGAGCTCCTGTTCAAAAAGACTGACCTCTATACACACGCGTTGAACCCTGTTTATTACTAGGGCTGTTTAGGGGGATTTCAGCCCCAAACAAAGGTATATTAGCCACCTTCTGCATGAATCCCATGGGACGCTCCTGATTTGAACCACAAATGGTCCAGATCCAACCCTGATCTAACTTCTTCCAGGCAATGAAGAACATTTAGCCAGCTGTGAATCAGAACGCTCTTTTTCATTTTCTTGCTTAATCCCTCCCCACAAACACACGCACACACTACATAATATAGGCTTTTATACATTTTGACATGTCATTAAAAGGCTTATGGGGCCTTTTTAATCGGCGACATACCCAATGGACGCACTGAAGTTATGGGTGTACACGCCTTATGGTTGCATTATGCAATAATAAGGCAGCAGGCTGAACCGTGACAGTATCAGGGCCCTCAGTGGATTCAATAGGAACCCTTCTCTAAGTGATTCCTTATGTAAGATAAAAGACTCAGTTAGGCAGATGACTTTCTCGTGGTGAAGGAGAGGCGAGTTGGGCAGAAAGCCTTTGGGCTGCAAGCCCAGCGGGAACACGGACGTGCAGCAAGCGTGTGAGATGTATCCGTTATGTGAGCATAATTAGACATGTTTTCCTGCCTTCTGCTGTTTTGAACCAGCTGAGAGGTTTGAGCTGTGAGGCACCTGGGAAGGGGACATGCACAGGCTGGGTGCTCGCATGGGACTGGGCAGGGCGTGTGGGACAGCCTCCAGCGACTGGCGAGTCTTTGCTGTGCCTTGGAGAGTGCATCGGTCACGGGGTTGGAGCTGGGAAGAGCATAGGGCCTCCAGAAAGTGTGTGTGTGTGTGCGTGCGTGTGCGTGACAGTCAGATATACATTACATTGTGGGGAAATTTCTGGTAAAAACCTGCTACTTTGATGTTGCGGGGACCATTTTTTTTGATCCCCCCCCCAAAGGGAAATTCAGTTTTAAAAAACTCTGTGAACAGAGTTAAAATAGTAAAAATGGTTACTGATGGTTAAGGTTAGGGCTGGGTAGGGGTTCATGTTATCGTTGTTGTGGTTGGGGATTTGTCCGTAGAAATGAATGGATGGTCCCCACAAAGATATGAGTACAGGTCTGTGTGTGTCTGTGTGTGTGTGTGTGTGTGTTGGGGGAATTCGGTATGGGAATGTGACAGTGCTGTTGTGTAAGATAATTAATGTCCAGCTGCAGAGGGAGGAATAACTGGGGCCAGACAGCAAGAGGGCGTAGAGCAAACGCGCTTCATTGTCACTCAGCAGACCTGCCAACACCCCCTGTTAGTCTGCAGTCAGGCAACAGCGGCAGGTTGATGGGTGTTAGTCAGTCTTGCTGGGCTGAGATAAGTGCATTTCAGTTAGAGACAGGGTGGGGACCAGGAAACGGAGAGACATAAATGACAGAGTCTGACCCTGGGCTGCGTAGCTCAATTTCTCATTCTCATTTCAAGCTGTTTATCTGATGAAGAAAACTGCACTTTTGCTGTGTGTTTTACTTTCTCTACGCCCCTGGTCCTGGCAGACTGACCCCACCAGCAGCGAAACCCCTGTTGGGGCGGCTGTCCCTCAGATATGTCACAGACATTTCAGGCACCTTCACTTAATGAATGAATGGGATGTTAGGCACATGTTATATAGTATGAAAGTTTCACCCTGGATTTTTGTGGCTTGCAATAATTTTTTTAAAAGGACTTTTTAAATTTCCTTATAATCTGGAGCAGAGGATGTCAGCGATAGTCAAATACTCATTTGTTAATGAACTGTAATCTAACTGATTATCTTATTTTCTGCCATTTCCTGTGATAGCCTGTTATACCCAAACCTTTTAATATACCAGCTGGTCCACATTTCCACTTTCTCTCAACAGTCTTCTTTACATGAGAGGAGAAATTTCCAAAATGCTGCTGTGTCTAACGGGGGTCCCCCCGTGGTCATGCAGGATGTGAATGACATCACAGGAGCAGCTGCTATTGGGCTTGTAGGTTCTCATTGGCCAGCCTATTTAATAACATCATAAAGTTAGTAAATACCCTCTGCTATTGGTCAAAAGTTAAAGCAGAGTCAATGCAGATGTCTTCCCAAGGCTGCCAAGGCTTCCTAAGGCTGCCAGACTGCATTGTGTAAAAGCTTGCATTGCAAACTTCCTGTTCAGTCTAAACTATATTACAGCATTTTTCTTGTCTCCGCTTTTGCCTGTTTCTTTGAGAGTACATGGTGAAAAAGAGTTTTATGGTTTGTTTATTTACATTTTTGTGTTCCAGAGGCATAAGTCAGAACCAGGATAGTTATTTCTAGTGAGCTAACAGCAAAATGTAGCATAAAAATCTAATTACGACTTGAGTAATTTTTACACTAACATGATGCAGAGGTTTTTCAGTGATATTAGGTCAACGGTGTGGGGATACCCTCTCCCCAGCACGAAAAAAACAGACATCAGCCCCAAGCACCTTGGTCAGTCCCGTGCCTAAAGTCAAACCAGACTTTTCCTCACTGATACCACAGATAGAAGTGAGAAGGCTCCTTGTTCCATCAGAAGCCTTGCATGAGGGGCAGGTATGAGTCTAGTTCCGGCCCACAGTTCTCCCCCCTGCATGCATGGGTGGATTAACGTCTCTGTGGGGCCTAGGCTGACATGAGAAGCTTTTTGGAGCTGAAAGAGAAATGAGAGAGAAATAAGAATAATGCAACATCAATAGAGAACGGGGGGTTGCGGCCAATAAAATTAACCAGCCGGAGGCGGTATCGCACCAGCGGATCAATCAGCCAGATATACGTTTAGCCATGCCGTGTTTTCCAAAGGGGGGGTCCCCAGTTTTGACGGCCGGAGCCGTCCCCTCGCATAGCCTAAGCATTAACCCTTCCCTACCCATGGTCTCAATCCTTCATGAAATGTAGCAAACTCGGAATCTTAAGGCAGGCTCTCACAGTAGCTAGGCCGAAAGGAAAGACACTCAAAACTCAAAAAATACAAACAGGAAATACCTGTTTGCTGAAGCTGGGAGACCTACATGGGGATACCACAAGAGATACCGGCTGTGTATTTACTCCGGCTTTTCGATGGTCTTGTAAAGGAATTTGCTTGAAAAAAAATGAAACATCAATGAGCATAGAAGAGGCAGCGCGTGCAGCAGAAAGGTGACCGAAGGCCTCGGACACGTGGATCCAGAGCAGCGAGGGAGGGGCTCCCTTGTGAGGAGCTTGGTGATGCCTGCCTGTCGCACTGGGAGGCTCAGATACCTGTTAATCAGCAGGGACCCTAATCCCTGCACTGCCTTCACAGGGTGATCGAATGACTCCTGTGTGGCTCCCTAGTCCTCTGTGGGAGCTAGATCGGGTGTGTGGGGGGGGGGGGGGGGGGGGGGGGGGGTGTGTTTGGTCATAGGTACATCATTACTTATTGACTCCTGCTGTACCGAAAGTGATTTACAGAGCTTGCAGATGCTTCAGATGTGATCTCTGGCACGTGCATCGCTCTAGGGTGTGATAGCAGTATCCCCTAGGGTTTGGGAAACTCGCGCTTAGCCTGTTTCACCAGGGACTACAGCAGAGTATCCTAGGGGTCCTGAATGGAAACTCTTAGAGCCAAGTGCTCCACCTAGTGGTGAGACCTTGTGCCTATGCCTCATGCTGTGTCAGGTCACTGGTAGATGTTTCATATTTCACAAAAGTCTCTCCTGTTTCTGCGCTGAACCTGCACTCAGCTTGAAGCATCTGCTCGTGTGTTCGTGAGCACTAACTTCAGCTCTGCAAACAGATTTCTCCTTCACCTCTTTCTCAGTTTTCACTGTCACGTTTTTTAACGAGCTGCGATACGGCCAGACCCAGTCGAGTGCGTTGAGGTGGGGTTATGGGTAAATAAATGTCCCCCAGGGGAACCCTAACGGCCATGGGCTGTTGCTAGGATACGAGGCGGTCCCCCAGTGGGCCAAGACACAAGGCCTCTGCTTAGATACTGTCACCCAGGCCCCCCGCCCCTCACACACGAGGACATCTGCAGGTACACAAGGACTCAAGCTACAGCTCCTTTGCCCACATGTACGCCTCAACAAATAAAGCATACACACTCCTCCGCACGCACATATGGCCTGATATCTCGAGCCTCGCAGAGAGCTGCACGTATTAAACGGATTTGTGAAAAATCAGGAACGATGCCGGATTTTCGTTTGAAGATAGAGGCTCTCACCTTGGTGCCAGGCTCCTCAGCATTAAAATAGAGCTCGTGGAACAGAAGGTCCGAAATGAATTTCAGCCACCCCTCTAAGGGGGGCAGGTGATCCATCCCACCTCTCCAGTTGCCTGGAAACCAGATTATATTGGGAGGCAGTCGGTAACTCATGCTGACAGCGTTCTGCTTGTTAGCAAGGAGATTAGCGGGCCGGCGGAAGGAGTTGCCTTTCGTCGAGAGGCTGTGACTCTTTGCTACACCAGCAGGACCACCAGAGCCCACTGGGGCAGAATGCTGTCTGCTGGAGCTTTGGTCTTGGTGGACAGGTGCATCCCAACCCTACCATGGCTGCCTCCTGGCTCTGCCGACCCCGACTGCTCCTCGCTCGGTGTTTTCACATATGAACTCAGGGAGCGTGAAGCGTGACTACTCCATCTCTGAGACTTTCTCAGACTGAGGAAGGGGGAACGCTGCGGTTTGTAAGCTGCACTTATCGTAGGTCATGAATTATTTAAGGGAAAAGCTTCAGTGTATTTGAAAAGGCAAAAAAATTGGGTCAGGAAGATGGAGGAGGTCGGTGTGTAACCCCGGACCCTGCCGTAGTAAACGTTTAGAGGCAGAATGGGGCTGTAGAATATCTAAATGAAATGAAAGAATTTATTTGTGGTTTTATTTACATTATTTTCCACCTCCTAAATCCACTTATCCATTACAGAGCCGCTATTGAACCATCAGCCAATCCCAGGAAGCACAGGGCACAAAGCAGAGGATTACTTCCTGTTACACTTAGCCATGTAGAGATTCCAGTTAATCTAACCTCATGGTTTTGGACTGCGGGGAGGGGGAGGGGGAGGGGGAGGGGGGAAACTGGAGTACAACGTGGCAGTTATAAGGACACCTGCATGAATAAGCAGAGGACATGCACGCTGCATTTTCACAATGGGTACAAGATTCAAGGCTCTGGAGGTGTCAGGCAACAATGCTAATCGCTAATCGCCATTATGGTGCCCTTGCTAATTCCCTAATTATTTAATATAATCATTGTTACTTTTCATACTAATTTAAGATTTATATTTGAAGTGTATGAGGTTGAGGTCACCACAATGAAATCATGCATTTTGGCCTGTGTGTCTTGCTTGACTAATTTCAGTTGATTAAAGGGTGTCATTCTGACACGTCTTCATCTCTGCTGCCTATTCAGGTGTGAATGATTTCCAGTCACCACCTGGTGCTGCTCTGTTCCGGAGATGGATTTAATTAATCCCTGCAAGCATGGTATTACTGTGCTTGTAAAAGGCCCAAAATGGCAGACTATAGTGACTGAATGTCACTGGTGTGGAGTACTCGATTTTCATACCTAAGTAAAAGTACAGATACCACACCAAGACGTTACTCAAGTAAAAGTCATCCAGTAAAACACTACTCAAGTAAAAGTAAAAAATTAGCCAGGGTCGCTAACTTGGTCAGCTAGCTGGAGTTAGATTTTCAATTTGAGACAAATGTGCACATGCATTTACATGTATGTAACAGCTGTATTATCTTGTAAACAGTCTGTCGGGTTTGCAAACTACCCCGTTGTATAATTTTATATTTATAATGGAATAATATAGATATGCCGTAAGATTTCTTGTGTGAGCGTGAGCGGTTTAAAATGTGTCACACCAGATGCGTGAGAGTTGGCAATCCTTAATACCTTTTTCTAAAAGAAGTAAAAAGTATTATATATTCAAACCTGTTGTTCTTACAAAAAACCAACCCATCCATTGAAAATTCACTCAAGACAGATTTGAATATATCATTGTAAGTTATAGTACAACACAAGAAGGAAAACTGAGTCGCATATTTTTTTCATTAATAGATGATGGTGAAATTTGCCAAGTTTCCTTGTGCAGATTAGCAAATTGACATTTTTATTTTGTGGGAAATGAAAGATGAAAGATATGGGAAATATGGATTATAAATATTTTGCAGGCTGGTAAACCTCTTATATGTGGTGAATGAGATGATGAAAACCTTCGTCATGACTGACCGTGACCGTCAATAACTGACCATGACCGTCAATAACTGATCATCCAGTGCAGTTACTGTATTATTATTTCAGTAGCAGCTCTAGTGCTGATAGCTTTGAATATTGATAAAGTTTAAATATCAGATGGCAATTTCGGTATGTTTACAGATATATCGTGCATCCTACATATTGTTTGTTCCATCTTCATAAAGACAATATGTAATGCAAACAGACAGTGGTTGACTCTGGATAAATCACACCCAACGTGCATTTTGATGCCTTATTTTTCCCATACTTACAATTTTCAGCTAAAGTGAAAGCTTTGGTTTTCATTCACCCTCCCTTTGCCCTCTCACTACATTCGTCAATTAGGCAGAATTCTCATCTGAACTTATTGCTGTAGAAGGTAATTAAAAATACATGTGATTTGATTCCAGGAAGTTCAGCATGTAAGGTGGAGCCCATCCCAGACAAGAAAATGCGCCAGTGTCTGTTAAATTAAATTAGTATTGCATTCCCAACGCATTGTGGCGCAAGAAAAATCAGATACGGGCAAGTCTGACTAGACTTACACTGATGCCAATGCAGACTAGCTGAACTCATTAATGGTGATTCTGATCTCGCTGTTTTGCTTCCCCTCCCATTTTCCACTCACTCTGGAGGAGGCTCTGGGTGGGGATCTCTGTTTATTATTGTTTCTGCTGTGTTCCGTGCTGCAGAGCTGCCTTTGAGCCCAGAAGCCGTGGGCCCAGTGAGATGATCCTCCAGGCCTTCTGAGGTAGGAGCCCAGGACCTGCATTCCAAGAGCCTCTAATAACATGCCTGATTCCACATGAGTAAAATCATGCACGTTCCTGTGACGAAGACGACGAAATGGTTACTGGCATAGATGTACATTCTAGGCCTTATTCTTGATCTCCGCAGAATGTTGGGTTTTTCCTGGATGGGGGTACAAACACACCTGTGTAATTATTCGAATTCTGACTCTTTGTGTTCGCGCTGTGCTTGTCGTCCCAATTTACCAGTCACAGTGTACCTGTAGTCCAGTGTCTGCTCTCATGTCTGCTGTGTTTGTAGCGTCTCTTATCGCTGGCTGGTGCTGAGGTCGGTCAGTGTGTGTGGAGACGTTACCTCTCACTCGGTACACATGACATCATATGACCTCATCACGTCTGCCTGCGGCCACCTGGAAGAGACGCATTGATGAGGGGCCAGGGAACCCGAGGTTCTGTTCCCAAAAAGCATAAGCTAACCCTGTCTGCTAGGCTGTTTGTTCTTTCTTCTTTCATGTCTAGGACCAAGCTGACTAAATTTCTGTTTTCACAGTTTTAACGATTTGCTTCCTCTCTCTCTTCCTGTCTTTTTCTGTCTCTCTCCCGTAGAGAAAATAACACACACACCCAGCACTCGCAAAAGCAAGATCTCTGCTTTTTGTTTTCGCGTAGAACGATGCTGAAGGTAACCACTTGACTGGCTGGGGCTACGGCCGCACCCCAGCATTTCCAAAGCCCTGTCAGACATCACTCACTGTCCTCTGAGCATTTAGAGGGATGTGACATCCTCTAGGGTTTGCTGACACTGTGCTTGGATGGTCTGTCTGTTTAAGGATAGGCCACGTTGACTGAATCACGCCAAACCACTAAGCGTGTTCAAATTACATGTTATGAAAAGCGCTGAAAATACTTTGCTTTTGTCTTTGTGTATGTGTGTCTTTGTGTTGTGCTTTTGCCTGATGCCTTTGTTTTAAATGTTTGTTTAGTCTAACGTGTTTTGTAGGTTTTCTTTTTTGTTTTGGTTGTTTAATTTTTCTCAATGATCGGAAGTGATGATATTTCCTGATCTTTCTGGGTTTACATATTGCCACGAAGCGGTGTACTTGGAGCTCAGTTAGCTTGGTTCTTCGTAGCTGTTTGCTGTGTTCGCCCGCAGACCTTGACCCCTGACCTCTGTTCCTGAACAGCAACAGTCTGACACGGCCCCAGGAAGCGTTTCTTCCTCACGCGGTCCCAGTCTCCCTGGATCACCGGCTATCTCCATCGTGGTGAGTCCACTGACATCAATGCCTAAGTGGTCGAATGTGCTGACCAGGATGTTGCATCAATAACACGATACCGTTTAGCAATTTGAAGACAGGTCAAAGATAAGCCATTTATTATGAATGAATTATGTTGATGATGGTAATTATATTTTAATCACCCATGACAGAGATCATGCAGGATTGGTTCCATTAGGCTTAGAGTCTCTCAGTCCTTCTGCTTTATATCTGAATAGCATGATCTTCCTCTGACCCTCTACTCTCACCCTGGATGCTCACACATCTTAAGCTGTTGGTCCTCACAATTCCTGCCTCCCACCTTCTCCTTCCAGGCAAGAATGGATAATCAAGTCATAGGTTACAAGGACCTGGCAGCGATACCAAAGGACAAAGCCATCCTGGAGGTCGAGCGGCCAGACCTAATGACCTACGAGCCCCACTTCAGCTTCTCCGCACTGGACCGGACCGATCTGTCTCGGAGCCGGGAGGTCAGTATGCACAACCCTGATCATTTTCACTCTGACTGCTCCTCTTATAGCAGTTTAATGCATGCATGCACCTTGTTGGACAGTGGTTTGAGTCTGAACCCAACTCTGATTTCTTTTTTGCTCTTTCTAGAGGTCCATGTCGCCCCACTCCAACTCACCCCCGCCCTCTCCTGAGGTGAGATTGATGGCCTCAATATGTTCCCAGCCCACAGTTCCCCCTACTGCCCCCTAATCTGGAGAAGTCCTCTCCACTAGGGGGAGCTCTTCATTCTAGCTCTCTTGTTGTCTGTGTGGCTTCAGATTAGAGGTGTTCTCGGATAATGTTTACGTAAGTAGAGGAGCTCATGTAGGAGGAGAATATATAGACTGTATGCAGTACTGATGGGTGCTACCACTTATTTTCTTTTCAATTCAACACCAAGTAATGCCATCATTTCGGGGATTTAATTTGGCAAGTGGGAATGGGGTGCTGACAATGAAATTTGGCGAGTGGTCCAGGGCTCTGAAAGTGTTACACTTTCTCCCCCCTGATGGGTGGCCCTGCCTGGTAGCAGTTTATGTCTTATAACCCTATTGTTCAAATCTCGGTCCTCGAGGTCCGAGCACTGCTGGTTTTCCAGTCCTCCTTTACCTGTGAGCCAGGTGTGAAGCCTCTGACCAATCAGAATCAGTAATTATTAAACTAACTACCTGGGAGAAC
>JAODLC010000027.1:314749-340093 GCA_026781145.1 Hippopotamyrus pictus | reverse complement strand
TTATTAAACTAACTACCTGGGAGAACTGAAAACAAGGCCTGGATTTGGAATCGAGGTCCAGATTTGAAGAACCCCGTCCTATAATATAAACATTTAAATAACCCCGTCAAATCAATATTTTAACGTCATGATCAATTCTTAAAATTTACCACTCAGATCAAAAGAATTGATATTTCAGTATCAATCTGCACATGCTTAGAGTGCAGGCTCGATGTGAATCCATGCTCATTTAGATGCCTACAAAGGAATCTTGTAGATATACAGAGAGAGCGACACTTCAAGAACAATAGTGCATTGTATGTGTTCTTTTGATGCACTCTTCAACCTTAAAGTACTTTGCATATTGAAAAACATTAGAAAAAAAATGGATAACTTAAAGATGTAATGTATCCCCTTTAAGGTGCCTCATGCCTTATGCATCCTGAGACAGATTCCAGGATTACCCCAACCCTGCTATAAGTGGTTATAGAAGGTAGTTGAATGGAGAGATGTATAATAAAATATTTATATAATATTACAGATAAGTGTATCAAAAGCCTAAGCAATTTTACACTAGGAAGATAATATGACAAAACAACTGATACTGATGCCAGCTGAGCATAGACCAGCTGTACCCGCTCTGTTTCAGCCAGTAGATTTAGTAATCGGTCATTGTTTGACATGCTACACCATTTAGACGGCTTCCCTGAGCTTTTATTACCATGAGGAAGAAGGTCACTCAGACATTTAGCGTTTTGCTGGAGTGAGTGAGGCGGAGGTTTGCAGAGCATTGTGGGAAGCCGGCCATATTGATTTACTGTACATCTGCTCATCTGTCCTGGGCAGAGAGACCTCATAGCTCATCAAAACACAAAACTCACCCTGAGGCACCGTCCATCCGGACGCGTGCCCCTTCCCGTCTCCTTTGGTTCCTCTGCTACCCGCCGGCTTATTAATAATTAATTATGGTCAAAGGAGGAAATGGCCGATGATGAGATACAAGTACAGGAGCCTGTCCTCAAAAAGCCCCGTCGAAGCACAGCCTTGTGGGAAATGGGGACCTCTTGTGCACAAATCCAGAACTATTTATTTACTTGGAAAAAAGAAATCTAAAAAGTATCCTCAATTTGCAAGAATCCATACAATTAATGAATCAAAAGAAAAAACATCAATGAATCAATCAATTAATTAATCGATCAATCAGTACGGATTTTGGCAGGCGAAGATCTGTTTAGATCCGTTTTAGATTTAGTGTCTTATTGACAGCTGTGGCTCAGTTAGCCGCTAATGAGAAAGCCTGACAGCCTGATGGTAAACCAGCCCCCCCAGCAGTGGGGGACTGGCAGCTGTTTGTTCGGCACTCGCTGCTTGCTGGTTTTGCACACAGCACTTCAGGTTAGACTTCTTCCTTGGTATAGTGTGTGACCCTGCTAACGCGATCCCCCCCCCGCCCCCCCCCCACCAATGTCAGCATGTATCTGCATGCAAGGAGTCCAAGGAGTGCGTGGAGGAGGGATCTCCTGGGGGCTCTTTGGCGGGATCTACAACCCAGATCCGCAAAGTAAGCGCCACCAAAGCCCCCCCGCAGCATTTCCACAGGCCAGGTAAACTCCGCCCACCTGCTGTGACATCAGCATTAGAGTCAGAGTTCAGCTGGTGTTCATCAGCCCTCACCTGGCATCTAATGCCTGCGGTTACAGTGACCCCGCATTTTGATTCATGCTCTGCCTCTCTCTTCTCTCCCTGTCTTGTTCTTTCCAGATAACGGTACAAACTTATACAAGAAGCCCCCTATTTACAAGCATGGTAAAGGCTTTTCTCTGTGATTTTTAGACTAGCTGACAAATTAGATTAATGAATATGATAATGAATATGTGCATCCGCACATTGAAGCCCCCTCACCCTGCAGATGTTTCCGCTACAGCCGCACACGGCAAGCACATGGAGGATATCATCATCGAGTCGTCCAAGTTCCCTGCTGCCCAGCCACCTGACCCCAACCAGCCCTCCAAGATCGAGACGGAATACTGGCCCTGCCCCCCCTCACTGGCTGCTATCGGTAGACCTGCACATTTTCATATCCTCAACAAACGCACTTGTACTCCACACATATTCACTTGGATCATCTGCAGTCAGATGCTGGAGGGGGGTTCACTGGAACAGCCCAGTCATGCTGCTGAGGGGCAGAGGGAGTTAGGAGGGAACGGCAGGCTGGGGATGGCTCCCTCATCCAGGCTTGTTTCTCCTTTGCTACAGAGACGGAGTGGAGAAGAAAGAAGGTTGTGGAAGGCACGACTGAGGAGGAGGAAGAGGAGGACAACCCGATGGAGATGGAAAGGAGAAAGAAGCAAGAAGAGGAGCTTAGCAAGGTAAGCATGGCCACTAGGGGCCTGGCCTGGTATAGCAAAAGCAGATAGGTTAGCGTTTGCCTGGATGGCTAGCGGGTGTGATTGCTCTTCTCTGTCAAACACCCGGCGGCAGTGATTGAGGTGCTAAATCCAGCCCACTGCGGGTTTCCACAGCACCAAAGCCGTCTTGCCGTATCGATCGTCCATAGCAGCGGTTCTCAACCTGTGGGTCGCGACCCCTTTGGGGATCGAACGACCCTTTCACAGGGGTCACCTAAGACCATCGGAAAACACATATCTCCGATGGTCTTTGAAACCGAGACACCGCTCTATGGCGTTTAACTTAACTGCGGTCAGTGACAAGTTATCGTCATCTTCTACCAAATCCGATCTGGTGAGAAAGAAGCAATCTCAACCTTCACACTGACGTTGGCTTTTTACGCATACTGTCGCAAAATGTAGCAATGCAGTTTACTGTTGTTATATTAAGACTGTTACCCATGCCACACCATGCTTCAAGACAAAATTTCATTTTTTTTGTAATTAGAAATAAATATTTCACAATATATAATTACATATTGTTTTTGTGATTAATCACTATGCTTTAATTATGTTCAATTTGTAACAATGAAAATACATCCTGCATATCAGATATTTACATTACGATTCATAACAGTAGCAAAATTACAGTTATGAAGTAGCAACGAAAATAATTTTATGGTTGGGGGTCATCACAACATGAGGATCTGTATTAAAGGGTCGCGGCATTAGGAAGGTTGAGAACCACTGGTCTATAGGATGCTGGGCCTGGTGTGCTGACATACATGCAACATCTTTCAGATCCAGTCCAACCTCGGAAGGCTGATCCTGAAGGAGGAGAAGGAGAAGGTGGGCCCCATCCGCAGGAAAACCCGCTCGCTGCCCGATAGGACACCTGCGGCAGTAGGTGAGCAGGCGAGCGAGTGCGTGAGCGTGTGTGCATGCGTGTGTGCATGCGTGTGTGCATGTGTCTGAGGAGACTTGCTTTTCACTTCAGTATTCATCTCATCTTTTCCTGGTTTGGGATCATCAATTACTTGAACATCAAAGGGATGCCCCTTAGAGTAAAGCCTTACCTGTCTGGAACGTGTGTTTCTATGCATTGTACGTGAGTGGAGAAACAGCCACAGCACATGGTAGCAACAGGACAGTCTTGGAGGAAAGATGCCACCCAGCAGCAGGGCTAGAACCCTCCGGATAAACACACACAACCCGTCCTCTGTGCGACTCTGCAGTCTAAACCTTTGCACTCGTGAACGGAAGCTTGCCGGTTCCTGTCCTGTGATCATATCACTCTTGGCCCCCCCAGCAAGACCCCTGAGCACCTCCAGGGGTGCTGAATAAATGGCGAATCCTGTGCTCCGTCTCCAAGCTCTTGTGGGGATGAACCTAAGGAATCCCTATGTATTCGTACAGCTGACAGAGTGTCGTTACAATGAAACGCAGAACCATCCGCAATGCAGCGCCCAGGCCGAGCTTCTGCATTAAGGTCTGTGTGTGAGACCCTTCAGACTGCTGCCTCCTTTGTAAAGGATTTTAGCAGTTAGACATGGAGATAAGCTCACATCTTTGATCCTTCCATACGGTGCGTGAAGAGGGCAAGGCCTCTGCAGGCCTCTTGTGGTCAGACCCAGTCAGTGCACCTTTGTAATATTTACATTGTTTCTTACCTGCAGTAGGAAACTATTCATTTTGCACGCTCATACAAAAACGTGCATATATAACATACTATCCAGATTAAAATATATTATCTAATCAATAATGCCACATCTTGTAATTTAATGTTTTATTTAAACAATTGGATTATATAAAGATGTGTCATGTGATTGTTTATATAGCTCATATTTTTCAGACAATATGACATTGCTTATTTGGTGGACAGTAGTACAGTCATTTCTCAGAGGGTTTAGTTTTCTAAATAAGCTTATTGTTTGTACTTCCCTCCTGTTCATCTTCTAACTGTATCCTGCTCAGGGTGATGAAGGGACTGGAACTCATCCCAGGCTGTCTGAAATTTCTGAATGTGTACATTTTTACAACAATTCCTTTAACATTACTCACTGCTTGTGTAATAAATGTATTTGCCTTTGAGTAAGACTGTCCTCCCATGCTGATTCCGTTTGTCATTGGCCTGTTGCTTGGCAACCAGGTCCCTCCTCACTCTCCATCTGCGGTTTAGAAGACGAGGATGTACTGCATGTGGACGCGCTATTAGTACAGGTCCTGGCGAGACGCGATCGTGCTGCTTTCTCTCAGACACTATGAAGTCTGCCTCGCTTGCAACAAGGTCACTGTTTGGCAAGCAGCCTGAGAAATGGGGCTGGATAGCGGCGGCAGCCAGGATTTGCATTAATCTGGTGTAATGCATAATGCATCTCGCAATAAATCAGGCAAGGGAGAGCTGATGAAGGGGGGCATTTAGACCTGAGCAGCAATGTCTGCCTTCTTCTAGTCCAAGAGAGGGCTGTTAAGATAATTGTCTGGAGAGAGTCACTGCTTTTAAACAATTGCACATACTGCTGTGAAAAGTGTTTATGAACATTGATGGGGAGTTTAGCTGCAGGCATTGCTGTGGGCTGTTTTATTGCATTACTGGTTCTTTTTTATCATTATGTTGCAAAGACACTAAAGTATGTGTGAGAATAAAAGACAATTACAGGATCACACCCAGATACTATACTGATATGATTCCCAAAATCACCAAAGGCATTGTGGGCGGGGCTTGAGATTTCTGTCCCGAGTGTAGTGTGGATAGACTGTCCCCATTCCCGCGACCTCTGACACTCCACTTTTGCATTCGTTCACAGGACAGTCGGCCAGCTCTCTCAAGTGCTCCTCTCAGTCCGTCTGCAGCCGAGGTGGTCTCACCCGGGTGGGTTCTACTGAGCTGTGGGGCCAGTAGAGGGCGCCACTGTGTTTGGGTCAATATTGTGTGAATCTGAATGCTGTCTTTAAAAATAATCCGATCACAGAAATCAAACCTGTGGAGCTGTAAAAAAAAAAAAAATTAAATAACAGCAGGTAGTATGAGGAATATTTAGCGGATCACTGCTGTTTAAGTCCCAGAAGCCACATAGATGAATTTGATTCGAAAATATTATCTGTATGGAAGTGTTTTCTAATAAAATAAAATAAGAACAAAATCCACACACATACGAAGTTGCTTTAAAGGTTCAGTTGGTTCAAATCTGACCTGAAACAGGACATTAGCTTGGCCTTCAGACCTAACAGCGTGTTCCACTCCATTTTCAGCTTCAGTCTGCTGAGTTTGCGACCTCTATTGGTGAAAAGGTGCAATCAGGTGGGATTTATTTACTTAATAAACATGAGTAGGTGTATACAGACTATCATGTTCAGTGATTGGATGGAGCAAATTACATTTCTGTCCATCTCTGACAGGTGTTTCAGGTTTGAATGACAAATGAATGACATGTTACAATGATGTTAGATTAGAATGCAAGATTGTAGGCATTGAGTCAACACTGGGGGGCTGTAATTATAATACATATTGGAGGGGACATTGTGAGCACGTCTGAATATTTGGGGAGGGGATGTGTCTCCCCTAATATATATATTATAATTACGGCCTTGTTGGCGTGTCTTCTGCAACCACCATCCTGTTTACAAACCTGCCCAAGATGCTGATGCAGAAGCTGGATGTCTTTATCTAAATCAGTGTTTCCTAACCCTGTCCATGGACAGTCCGTGTTTTTACTCCCTCCCGGCTCCTTGCATATTTTGCACCCTCTGGTAGCTGGGAGAGAGCAATAGCATGTCTGTGGGTGCCCACATTGGGAAACACTGATTTACAGTCAGATTTCATTTTATGTCAGGCATTAATACTGAACCTGGTCACCAATGTCCTCTTTTTCTTGTCCCACAGGTGTACAGGTAAGGGATCAGTGCATATAAACACTTTTAAGTAGAGTCCTTTAGTAAAGCTGAACCATAGTGCTGATAGATTCTGCCTGAGAGTCATTTATTAGGTTTTGTCATAGTACAGTGTGACCTGAATTCTGGTTGCTATGACCACTGTAAATAGGTGACACATGTAGGTCTAACATATATTGTGATTATATGTGATTAGAACCTTGCACATCACCAACTATTGAAAATTATGAAGCAGATAAAAATGACTCATAAAGTCAGACTGACACTGATGTAACACTGCTGTGGCATTATAAAATATCATCAGGTGTGTCTGCCTTCTGCTCACTCCTGTTTCTGTCCTTGTTTTTGGGGGTGTCTGTAGAATGGAGAGTCTCAGAGGGGCAGGATGGACAGAGGAAACTCTCTGCCCAGCATACTGGAACAGAAGGTGAGAACAGAGTGTTAGCAAACCAGTGGGTGGCGCAGTGTTTAAGGTACCTGTCAAGGCGTGCGTGAAGATGCATCAGTCAGAAGTGGGAAGAATGTAGAAGCTCTAAACTGAAAAGTGGTCTTGATGGGATCTGAGCTTGTAGTTACTGTACATACATGATGGTCTTTAGTAGCCAAGCAGAGAACATCCTATGTTGTTGTGATTCTGTCATATTAGATTACAGAGACATATATGGTAAAGAACATTTTATCAGACTGCAGTAAAATCCAATTTGCTCTCAACAGATCTATCCTTATGAAATGCTGGTTGTGACCAACAGGGGGCGCAATAAGCTCCCACCTGGGGTTGACAGGACAAGACTGGAGGTAGTTTCTCTTCTACAAAACGACATAGGCCGTTCTTAGTGTGTATATGATTTTCTGTGTGTGTAATTAAGTTATTGTTCCGATTTTTAGTCATACTTGAAAATGATACAGTCAGTGTAATACTACAATGTAACATTTATTGGAAACTTTGTTAAAATGAAACCTGCCTAAATTGCATGAAATCAATTTCTCATGGTTTAACATCAAAGCTGCATTTGTCTAGAGACAGCAAATGTGCACCAATCGCTTGTCTCCCTCAGAGACATCTGGCTCCTGAAGATTTTGAGCAGCTGTTCGGAATGTGCATTGAGGAATTCGACCGGCTGTCACTCTGGAGACGGAACGACCTCAAGAAGAGAGTGTCACTCTTTTGACTGGAGTGGAGGCCTTGCTCCGCATAAGCACCTCCGACTCTTTCATGGGTTGGGGTGGGGGGGGGGGGGGGGGGATGGGGATGGTCAAACAAATTTAAAACCCAATGCAAAATCAGGAAAAGGACAAGACATCTTGGGTGGCACTGCCCTATTCAACAAGTCATAACACATTAATAACTAAAGATGGGTTTGTAAAAGACATTTATATAGAAAACAACCATATGCAGTCGTATCAAAGGTCAACGCCACTGTATCTTGTTTCTCGTCTGTGTAACTGCAGCTGCCAGGCGTATGGGAATAATAGGTCCTTGTCGTGCTGAGATCGCTTTATGTCTGTCCAGCCCTCCCTGGCAGAGCATGTAGGAGTAACGAAAGGTGAGGGGACCAGCCAAGAAGCCTCAATTTAAAGGTTTCACAAACCAGCCACAATGCTTGGTCCGCAGCCTGTGCATCTCATCCGGGGTAATACCACTGTAAGGGAATTGGCGACGAAAACGCTGGACCTCGCCTTTAAAATATCTAGCTTAGCGACTCTGTGTTAGTGCATCGGCTGAAACGTATAAAGCACTATACTATAGTTCTGTTGTTAACACCTGAAATATCAGCGCAGTCACACGCGTCTTTACCTTTAACAACTTCATGCAGGTGGATTCATATCTTGGTGGAATACTTTCTGTTTGTTCATCTGATTTTGATGTGTATTTACATCTACAAAATAGACTAAAAAATGTTTATTTAAAATAACATCAGTTAACATTGATCGATGATTAAACTTGTTTTTGACGTGAGGTGATGTCCCTGTGTTTTTTTTCCCCCGGCTTCCCAATACTTGAGATTCTTTACAGTTAAGGAGAATAGTTTTTTACGAAGTCCATTATTCCAATTAAGAAATGCAATATATGCCGCGTTCATGACAGCAACACATTGTTCTTTGAATGCTGTTATTCCAGCTGAAAAGCCCACGTATTTTACTTAAATCGACTTGGAAAATAAGTCATTGCAGTAAAGCTCCTCTGAAATATGAATGTATCAGAAATGCACACCAAAATACATTTCACCCTATTTTTCTCATGTATGTATATGTAGGAATTTGTTCTATATGCGGCGCATGTATTTCGAGTAATGTGCAAGTTTTTTAAATGTTGCACTTAGTAATTTTGCTGCAAGAGCGCCAGGGAGGGAGGGAGGTAGTGAGAGAGAGAGAGAGAGAGAGAGAGAGAGTGTGTGTGTGTGTTCCTGGAGTATTTCGGAGTAATTACGGTGCCCTGACGCCCGGTTCATTCAGAAAGTGGAAAGTCTGCGGATACAGAGACGGCATTTGTACATTAAGACCATGACATATGAAGCGATACAGTCAGCGCGCTTATAGACCACCGAGCGCCACTGGAAATGGACAAACCGGAAGGTATGCACCATCCCATTTCGGTCTATGTCAAATATAGTATTTACTTGCTGAAGTTGTTACTTGCGGTTTAAGATGCTTAATAGGTAAAACACAGCACTCATTTTAAAAAAGGACGTGAACATGAGGCTATACTCCTGTGTGAGTAACGGTACAGTCTCGGCGCTTTGCCGAATTATTCACACACCAATAAAACGGTGTAGTGGTTAGCCTACTTGAGTTACAGCTAGCACACCCCTTATTTATATGCACTCATTTACAGAAAGTTATAGTGTCTGCCGAACTTTTTTTAGAGTATCCGTTAGTCATTAAAATTTGCATTTGTAAATTACAGTTGCATAAATGTGAATCATTAAACTAGATTGGTGAAGAGTGTAATTAATCTAAGTGTCGGAACTGCCTGTAAGCATTCAACAATCACCAATAAGGTTTAGGACCCCCTCCCTTTAATTTTAGTAATTAATTAGCCTGTTATTTGCAGGCCAAAATACCATTAATAACTTGGACAAGTAATTATAAGTTGTTTACCTATTAATTTTGTTAATATTGGGCTTTTAGTATGGTACCAAAAACACTGCAGCGGTATTACAGATCTAAGTGTGTAACAGCATATATTTAATATTTAAGCCTAAATATAACGACTCGTAAATTATGACTCCACAGTAAAAAAGCTCTGAGTAACTACGACTATCGTGACACCTATAAAACCAATATATCTATATTGCATTAACTCAGTGATGAAAGTATTCCTGCAAGCAGAAGATAACGTGTAAACTGGCATTTATTATTATGAATGGGGTGTTATATCTGCCTACGTTCACTCCTTTCACACTGCCACATTTAGGTCTGTATCAGTCTGAAAGTTTTTTTTCTTGACTTGGGAAATATGTCAGTCGGTTTAAACGGGGTCTGGACCGTGTAAATTAATAGCACTGCTATATTTGCACAGCTGCGTCCGATGAAGCAATATAGCGTTAAACAAAGTAAAACAAAAGCAAGGCATGCAGCACCTAGCAGAGGAGTGGGTTCCATCCTCGATGATTTCAGTCAGTGATAATTCGGAGCTCCGCTCTCATTTTCCGTGTTTGTCTACGTCACCTCAGTCAAACCCCGCCCATTTTTCTTACTCGTAGCGCCTGATGGACAGGTACTGTGTAAACACCGCACTACGTCTGGCTGTTAGTAACCCACCCTGAAGTATCGCAACAATAAGTGTGACACTCCGTGTTACTTATTCGCTCTCTATAGGGATGCTTTGCAGCTCGATGAAATAGACAGATGAAAATAATTCATCCATCTTCTATCTGTTTATGCTGGTCAGGGTCACGGGGAGATGAAAATAATGGCAATTAAAATCTATTCTAAAAAAGGATTTACTTACTCAAAACATATCTCAAATCAACCCTCAAAATTTCTATAAATGATGGCAGATATCATTAATATTACTCTTTGTGTATTTGATAGCTTGACCCACATCCTGAGGGGGAGCTGAAATCGGACCTCTTAACTCCTAACTCCCTGTGACTCACCAAGTAAATGTGTTGCTCATCACCATTTCAGTTTTCATCAGTGCACCAGCTGGCAGGCTTTTAAAAGAATTCCTGACCCAGAGAGACATGTCCTAACAGTGGGGCGCTTCCCAAATCACTGAGTTCCGTGGGCCCTTGTAGGATTTAGGTGCTCAAAAACAGAACCCTGGTCAGTCTCGGGTCCTGAGTAGGCAGGTCTCAAACCATGGAGCCCACTGATTATCAGTGACTGCTCGAAAGTCTTCTTCACTAAACACTGAGTCCATGACATTAGTTTAGTCATCCATCGAGGACCATTAGTTACAAGTACCATTCAGGGAATTTAATTCAGAGAAATTTCTTTATTAAATATCCATTTTTACCAAGTAATTTACAGTCTAAAGCCGGCACGCGTTTTCTATTCAGATGTGAGAAATTACGCAACAGGCCTGCGTCATAACTGCGAAAATGTGAAAACGTTCCCAGCATCATTGATGGTAGGTTCTGTAATGAGCCTGCTCACAGCTGTATGCCCCCCCAAACCTCTTTATACACTAAAGGAGAGTAATACTTGGGGGTCAGCAGGGTCTCTCACGTCATTTGCCATCAGACATTTTCAGAAAATAAACTGTTAGGTTTTACGAAAACACAAAAACCAAAAGAAGGCCCTAAATAGACAAAGCCAACACACAACCCAATAACCCTCCCCATCTGGAGGAGAGCCCCCCCCCCCAAAAACCATGTGCCCGGATGGACGGCGTTCTCCGTAATTTTGGCAGGCTGTGATTGGTCAGTATTTGCTTAGGTCACCACTCTAGGTATAAAGATGCCATCAGTTTATTTTCTGCTTGGAGTGGGGTAAACTCAGAAGCTCTGCGGTCTGTAATATTCTACAGCTCTCTATTTTTTCCACCAAAAAGCCATGTAGCAAGTCCAAAAAGGCCCACATCTGTGTAGCATTGAAAAGTGCAAACTTCTATATGCCTAGTAAGTTGTCTATGGCTTTGGGAGTGAGTAGAGAGCTGTCAGATAGGGTGACCAGATAATCCATGTCAGGGAGGACACTCTGACCTAGGACAGGAATTGTAAATTACCATTTCAATTAAAAGGACCTGGATTTCACTTGAGCACTGAGTTCTTGCCATGTGCTGATTGGTCAGTCTCCTATAATCAAGCATGTGTCACTAATGCTAATGTGAAACAGCTGGATGAGTCTTTCAGTCAAGGAAACAAACCAGTCAAAACTCAAGAAGAGCTGAACTATTTATCTGAGCACAGGAGCCTTTCAGTTTGAAATTAGTTTGTAAAACCTGAAGTAGCTCAAAGTGTCCTCCCTGACAGGGATTAATTATCTGGTCGCCCTATAGCTTTCAGAAGCTTTTGCTGTGGGGTCAAGAATGAAAAGGGAGTGGACAAAAAAATGTGGGGTGGAGTCACAGGCAGTGGAGCTGACGCTTTGTGGACGGAGTAGCTAGTCCCTGATAGTAGCATTAGCTGCAGACAAATTCAATACCCAAAGGGACACTGGGATGCTGCTGAAGGTTGTAGCCTTCGCGTGATGCCAAGACGCCTCACACTCGCTTGGTAACAACAACTGACGTCTGGCATGCCGACAGTTGCTATAGCCACAGCCGAACAACTGGGCCAGTATAACATGTGGAAAGGTCAGAGGTCAAGGGGGGGCTGCGATCTTAACATCTTCCACAGCATATGGGTTACTAAGAGGCACGTACAGCTTCAGTACAAAAACCCGTTTGTATGAATGAGTGACAAGGTAAAGCTATTTTACTGCTGTGAAAATATCTAAAACAATATGTTTTTATTAATTTTTGTAATTTCTGTAATTTCAAAAATAGTTCCTTGGAGTACGGCTTTTAGGTAATAATTCTGAATCCCAGCTGGTTATTTGTCTCCCTGCTAATGTTCCTTTTTCCATTTTTTGTCAGTGGGAACACTCAGCTTGCTTTCCGTCACGTCGCCCAATAAAAACTTAGCTGCTGGGTTCGTTTCTAACTGGGATCAGAACAGTAACATTCCCTCAGACCCGGTTGTCCAAACTTTCACCCAGCCATCTGCCTAGAGTGTGCACGCTGTCAACCGTGCCGGCACTGTGCTCTGCGAGACTTTCTCTGTCTTCTGTGTGAGCCGTCCGCTGCGAAGTTCTTCCTGCGTCTCTAGCCACACAGCATCTGCGAGACTTTCTGCTGGTTTGAGATACACAGCTTTGACGTTGTACTGAAGGCTTCTGTCTGTATTGACATGGAGTCTAGGATCATGTTTGTCACTGATCATGACCAAAGTGAGTGTCAGACTGTAGGTTTTTGGAAATGCTAAATCCATCCTCTACTCACATTGCTGAGGATTTGACTCTGGTTCTCTCAGCATCATAATGTACATTACAGAAATGTCCATAATCTTATCTGATCCCTCTTTCCTAAGTGCTGAACCAGCTCATCTTGGACCTCCGGGCCTTCCTGCTGGTTCTGGACAAGGAGACTCTCACTCCCTTCGCTCAGGAACAAAAGAGATCCATCTCTGATCTCCTGACCGTATTGGAAGATGCACCAAGTATGTGGTTTTAGGGAGAAGGCTGTGAAAGATCTGGTATCACAGAAAATGCAAATTTCTACGTCAAGGCAAATAACCCTATAACCAGATAAAATGGACACACGATGATTCTTGATTTTGTTTGTTTTTTTGCCAGTGGAGGATGCTGAATACATGATCATGACTTGTCCCTCAGGGAATTCAACCAGCCAGATGAAGATAAATGGAACAGCAGACACGGGTACATTTCCATGGCACGTTGCTGGGTTACATTGTCTGTCCCGTCCTGGTCGTTCTGTAATATGGCTGCACTGCATGGCTCAGGGTAATTTGTGGTCACTATGCAGCATCTGCGCTGGTCTTTCGCTTGCAGATGGCGTGCTCTCGCCTGCGGCGGGCCTCGGTCAGGCTGAAGAACCCTCCCGTTCGTTTTCTCCTGAGCGGCTGCTGGGGGGGGTGAGTCCTCAGGCGTGCACACGCATGGTCACACTCATGAGTACGTAGGGTACATGTGCACCCGGCCATAAAAAACTACTTCAGAAACTTTCCGAATGTTTCCAGCTGAAAGTTATTATTTCAGTTTTTTTTTTCCGTGAAATTTCTGCGCCTAAATAGCATGGTTAACAAATCACTTATGACATCAGTCTCTGCCTCGACAACTTCGCCAGAATCCACAAGTCTCTGATTGGTCATATAAAAACACTGTCATCAATGCTGTAGTAGTATCTTGGTGTGTGGGTATACTGCTATACCATATAATTGCATATACACCCTCCTTTTGACAATTTTTATGTGGGTATACAGTAATTTTTTTATACGTAGGTATACTTTAAATACCTGTGCGTACCTACCACAGTATCCACCACTGGTTATCATAAGTCCTTCTACAGAATATCCGGAATACACAGTGATGTTCCCACCCCCCACATAACGCAATTTGATTGGTCGGTTTTACTGCCACTCTGCACTATACTATTCAGCATTGATATAGTGCTGGGCTCATAGAATCCCCTAGAGTGAGATCGCCATGTCATTAAAAGAAGGAGATGCCACATTTAGTCAAACAAGTCATGCAAAAAATGTAAGAAGAATACCCTGAAGGCCCGTACAGACCACTACTGTCAAAAAGCAATAGATTATCCCAGCCACTAGGAGGCAGTGTGCAAGATTATGACACCCATTCCTACTTTAGGTAGAAATAAGAAGGAAGAGATGTTCCATGTTCCATCTTACTTAGCAGATGCTTTTATCCCAAAGCAGCACATTTTGGGGGGAGAAAGCAGTGTTAGACAGTCCCTGGGGTGACTGGGGATGAAGAGCCTCGCTCAAAGATCCACTGGTGACATCAGTTTGCTGAACTGGCCATCCGATCAGTGTCCTAACCCACTGAGCTGGGGGGAGCCACACAGCTCCCCCCATCCCACCAGCATAGTCTGACAGCTGTGATCGTTTCGCTGCCAAAAAACCCTACCGTGCTGTGAGCCAATCACTGGCTGTTTTGCCTTATATTCCTGCCTGAGTGGTCTACGCATGCTAACAGAGTCCAGTTAATAGCATCTCGCAGACTTCCAAAACAATGATTTGGTTTCTTCGGAGAAAAACACTTACAGAAACACATAAACCATTATGAAACCCTGACAAAAAGGCAGAGCATATGACTGAAGTGTTTCTCTGATAAACATTTTACAGACTATTTGCTCTCCAGAGCACTTGGCTCATGTTGATGTTGATGAAAAATGGCTTGTTTTTGAACATTCTTCTATGAGACAAAGCAACAGAGGAGGCTGGCGCCACCAAAAGAATGTTGTAAAACATTGTACATTTCTGTATTTTTGGTAGCTTCTGTATGAGCAGGTACACAGGTGTCATTTAGCTGTACTACCCCACTATATCAATATGAATTAACCTGAATTAATTTAAAATATTTTCTCGCCCCTTTTTAAATTGCATGCATACATTCACAATATATGCTTGTGGCTTTTTTTGGTGGGAGGTGTTGTGAAGCCTTCAAGTTCTTAATGGATGTGGCCTGGGGAGGGCAGAGCTATAGCCATACGGACTCTTCCAGACGGTAGGCACAAATCGATGGAGGTGACCTTCGCTAAGAGTCTCCTGGCGCAACTCTCTTGTCCCGTCCTTCAGCCTGGCCCAAACGCTGTTAGTGGAACATTATCGGAACGTTAATAAAACAGGACCACACCACCCACCACTGCTTAGTGTGGTTTCTGAGAAGCACAGAATCATCTCTGGCCCTGGACTGGGACACAGGCAGTAACTCCCAGTAAGCTTTTCCGCATCCCATCTCTGCCATCGGGCTGCCTGACCACTGGAAAATATTTCCAGTATACCCAGCACGAATTCTTCTGTGGGACTTTGAGACTCCACTCTGGCTGCTTGTTAGACCGAGTTCTGCTGGCATTTCTGCCTGTCACACATCAGAAGTTACGTTTATTTGTTTAATATTACATCAGAATGTCTTCCCATTCCTACTAAAGGAATGTAGTGTTTAACCATGAAGAAGCACATCAAGAATTAAGAATGTCAGTAACACAAATAATGTAGTTGTACACTCCAAATTAATTTATTAATTAACCAGAAAGTAATTGTCGCTATGTTCATTCATCATTAATCAGTCATAACATATATTTCATGGAATTATTATATTTGCTAATGACTTGTAACTGAGTTACTAAGATACTCGTGTCCACTCAAGTAAAGTGTTAACAAAATCGCTTTCTCTGCTTAATTAAAGTTAGTTACTGAATCCATTGCAGAATCTTTTATGTTGAGGAAGCACATTAGCATTTATTTTAGATCATTTGAAAGGTTTTGGTGTAACCCGTGTGGAGACAAGGGTGCAGGCATGTCCCTCTCGAGGGGTGAGGCTTATTGAGGAAAAAAGGGGGGGAAATATACACAAAAAGGATGAGTCAGGAGGAGGCAGCAGTCCCTCCAGAACAGCCATCTTCCAGTATTCTCAGGCCGAGAGTCAGGGGCGCCACAAGCTCGCCCTTCCTGTCTCTGTCACCCGTTTCCTAGCATGGCTTTAAGCTTTTCTAAAGAAAGACTGAACTGCCCCCTACTTGGGGCATTGGGTGCTAGTTGATGGTGCTCTTCGTGGCCAGCGATGAGGAAACCATGGTTACCGTCAGCCTATGGTGCTGATCGCCCCCTGCTGGTACACGGAGTGTCCACTGGAGGACCAGTTATAAATATCGTGAGTTTTCGAAGGCTTAGAATTGCTGTTTATTTACAAAGTCAGGTGCAGTCTATTCATTACATCGTGTGGATCTTAGTTGTTGGAGTGGTATTGTTTATGTGGTGCCATTGTAGTGGTCCACAAAATAATGAATGACCATTTGGCAATATCTCTGTGGTTGAGTAATCAGACCGTTACAAACAATTGTCAAATTAAAACACCTTAATCCCCAAACCCCATATTACAGTCACAGGTTTAGCTGAATCAAATTCATTATTGAATTAAATTATCTATCACAGATGATGCAATACTGCTGAGTCACTCTAGGGTTATGAAGGATCCAGTGGCTCCAGTTGCATGATGCCAAAGGTCACGGGAAAGAGCAAGGGAAATGGGGGGGGTTACAGGAAGAATATTAAACCCATGACAGGAAACCCCCCCCCCCCACCCCACTTTCTTTAGAAAAACTGTCCCACGCTGTCCAAGCTTTTATAAACACTCTCAGGAACTTTCTAGGAGTTAAAAAATCTATTATTTATTTATTTTCAGTTTTTGATTTTCTATTTTTGTATTTTTATTTTAATGTGATCTGATGAAATATTGTGTCTTTGTGTCTGTGTTCATGTGTCTTTGTGTGTGTGTGTATGTGTCTTTATGTGTGTTTGTGTCTATGTGTCTTTGTGTGTGTGTTCATGTGTGTTTGTGTCTATGTGTGTGTGTTCATGTGTGTGTGTGTGTGTCTTTGTGTGTGTTTGTGTCTATGTGTGTGTTTGTGTCTATGTGTGTGTGTCTTTGTGTGTGTTTGTGTCTATGTGTCTTTGTGTGTGTGTTCATGTGTGTATGTGTCTTTGTGTCTATGTCTTTGTGTGTGTGTTCATGTGTGTATGTGTCTTTGTGTGTGTTTGTGTCTATGTGTCTTTGTGTGTGTGTTCATGTGTGTATCTGTCTTTGTGTGTGTTTGTGTCTATGTGTCTTTGTGTGTGTGTGTCTTTGTGTGTGTTTGTGTCTATGTGTCTTTGTGTGTGTGTGTCTTTGTGTGTGTTTGTGTCTATGTGTGTGTGTGTGTCTGTGTGTGTTTGTGTCTATATGTCTTTGTGTGTGTGTTCATGTGTGTATGTGTCATTGTGTGTGTTTGTGTCTATCTCTTTGTGTGTGTGTTCATGTGTGTATGTGTCTTTGTGTGTGTTTGTGTCTATGTGTCTTTGTGTGTGTGTTCATGTGTGTATCTGTCTTTGTGTGTGTTTGTGTCTATGTGTCTTTGTGTGTGTGTGTGTCTTTGTGTCTATGTGTCTTTGTGTGTGTGTTCATGTGTCTATGTGTCATTGTGTGTGTTTGTGTCTATGTCTTTGTGTGTGTGTTCATGTGTGTATGTGTCTTTGTGTGTGTGTTCATGTGTGTATGTGCACGTGCTCTGTGATAGACTAATACCCCGGGGTGCTCCTGTGCTGTTTAGGGTGGACCACAGGCCTCCTACCAGTGCTGTGCTGGATGAGTTCGTTTGTGCATAGCTGCTGTTTGATTTCACTGCAAATTTCTGCAATAATTATATTCTCCCACTTTACTGCTTCAGAACCCAGATCCAGTGGAGCCATCTTTCTTCCATATCAGCTTGGAAAGACTCTGCCATGAGGGGACAGAGCTGGTTGTCCCTGTCACTGGGATGACAGGTATGTATTATGAGGTCACCTGAATCACCATGCCTACCATTTGTAATATAGTGTGGGTTAGCTTGTTTAGTGCAGTGATGGTTTAGTAAAATGGTTTTACCTTGTTTTCTCTTTGGTTCTCGTATTGTGTGATTAGCTTTCTGAATGCTGCAAACTTTCCGTCATCTAGTTCAGCACATTTCTTTGCTCAGTAATTTTCCTTTCTTTTAGGTTTTGTGGGGAACATTGAGTGCCTTTTAAAGTGTGTGTGTGTGTGTTGATTATGTTTATATTACGTTGTGGGGACCCCACAAAGATCTGTGAATGTGATCAAAAAACTAAAAATACCAAAAGTCTCGTATTTTGTTTGGTTACTTATGAGTAAGGTTAGGGCTGGGTAAGGGTTAGGGTAATCATTTTGGGATTAGAGTTCCCCATAGAAATGAATGGAGAGTCCCCACAAAGATATAATTACAAACCTGTGTGTGTGTGTGTGTGTGTGTGTGCGCAAGTAAGCATGCAACCCTGTTCTCCCCACAGTTGAGGCAGATTCCAGTGCCAGTCTGTATGAGTCATATGGGGAAGAGAAAGATGATGATGAGGAGGAGGACTCGGTGAAGGACCGGGCCCACTACCTGAAGTGGACCACCTCACTGCCCTGCGTCCATCCTGTTTTGGAGGCCCGCCTCTATGGCTTTCTATGGAGGAGGCGCTGGCTAGGCCAGTGGAGCAAACAGCTGTTCATCATTCGCAGCCGCATTCTGCTGGTAACCCCTCTACTCAAACCCAAACTTAAACACAAAGCTTGACACAGAACTACAGGGAGAACCCCCACCGATGTCTGTCCCCTCTCTCCCAGTGCTACAGGTGTATGAGGGACCTTCGACCTCTGCTGGAGCTGAGTCTGGCAGGCTGTCGTGTGATCTGCAGGTCCAAGCCCAGAGGGAGGGTGCCACACCAGCTGAAGTTGCTAGCCAGCTCCCAAACCCTGGTCCTGGGCTTCCACAGCTGGCTCCAGGCCCAGGAGTGGCGGAAGGTTTGGAGGTGTTTACCATAACATTGCAGCAACATTTGACTCCAACCATAGACAGATAAATAACTTTGTGAGTAGATCTAACACCTCCACCCTGTGCTTCTAACCCCTCTCGCTGTGTCTAAATGCAACCCCTCCCCTTCCATGTAATTAAATGAGAATGGCTTGAGTCCACGTACCCATTATTAAATGAGTCCTTGCCCTCTCCGCATACCCTTGTTTAAATGCATTTTACCTTTCTGCATTTCCTTAACTAAACGAGTCCTTGTCCTCTTTGTGTATTCTTGATTAAATGAGTCCTTGCCCTCTCCATGTATCCTTGATTACATGAGTCCTTGCCCTCTCCATGTATCCTTGACTGCATGAGTCCTTGCCCTCTCCATGTATCCTTGACTGCATGAGTCCTTGCCCTCTCCATGTATCCTTGATTGCACGAGTCCTTGCCCTCTCCATGTATCCTTGACTGCACGAGTTCTTGCCCTCTCCATGTATCCTTGATTGCATGAGTCCTTGCTCTCTCCATGTATCCTTGATTGCATGAGTCCTTGCCCTCTCCATGTATCCTTGATTACATGAGTCCTTGCCCTCTCCATGTATCCTTGATTACATGAGTCCTTGCCCTCTCCATGTATCCATGATTAAATGAGTCCTTTCCAGGTGATCGAGGAGGTGAGCAGCTCTGAACACAGCTTCTCTGTTTGGCAGCACACCAGCAGGGTAATGACGTCTGTTCCTCCATTAGGCTCCTTCTCAAGTTTTTATTGGGTCTTGGGCTACTCAACCATCATCACTGTAACTGATTAATAAATCTTGAAATATATTGATATACAGTAAAATCCACTTACTGTATAACGGAATTCAAGGGACCTGGCAAAACAGTCCGTTATATCCAAAGTCTGTTATATCCAAAGTCTGTTATGCCCAGAACACAACTACAGGACACCATTTCCTCATGCCACACCCCAGCAGACACACTTGTGGTATAGATTATTATATTGTACATGTAGTAATCCAACGTGGTCCATTTCAACACCAGCCCAGCGTGACGGTGCTGTCCTCAGTCCATGTCTTGATTTTCAGCTCTCCAGCTGACATGTGTGACCCTGAGTGTATCAGTGACCCTGAGTGTATCCATACACCAACTCTTACAGATCAGGGCAGCACATCCTGACGATTCCTGCTCAGCAGAAACTGCCCCTAGTGCAAAGCCCACAGGTAAGCACAGAGATGCTGTGGAACCTTACATTACCATGGGACCAGCAGCAGAAACTCAATTAAAGGCGTGAGACACATGAATGTGTTTGGAAGGGGGTGACCTTACACTGAGACATGTGGAGTAAAAGTGTATGTGTGTGTGCATGTTTCCCACAGCGCCCCCTGGCTTCCTGAGTGTGTTCATGCACTGTCAGTGGCAAACGCTGTGGTGCCGGATGGATGCTGGGACCCTGCGGATGTCCCGCGACGAAGCCAGCGAGGCAGGCCCATGGCACAGCCTCCCTTTGCGCGGTTGTGAGGTGCGACCCGGCCCAGACACCCCCCTCGCCCCCCGCATCACTGTGACCCGGTGTGGGGACCAGCTGGCTATCCTAGAGGTACGAATCCCGAGATTAAAACAGCTGTAACTGGTAAAGCATAAGAATGTAAATGAAGGATCCCTCCAGCTGTTTGATTCCTGTTCACCTTCTGCATTCAAGGGTTTGCTGCCATTAAACCATTTCATCAGTAATTTCAGTTAAGGGAAGGAGTCTTATATTCATCTAAGCTATACACAAAGGAATAGTATTTCATTATAGAGCGTGTAACTGACTTGGATTAAATAACAAAGGCCCTGTACTGTGGACGGCAGCTTGATGGATAACATTTAGCATTTGTACATTTTTCACTTATCCCATCTTCTTCTCCTTCGAAGCATACACACAGATATATAGTGTTGAGAGTGATTCTTGGGCTTTGACCGCACAGTCATGCCGTTCATCCAGTGCCCCTGGAGCATTTTGGAGGGCTTAGAGCATTGCTCGATAGCCTAATGTAGATGTGATTATTTTACTGAGCCTCAAACCTGCAACCTTCCGATCACAGGCACAGGGTCCTAGCCCACCCAACCTACACTCTGCCCCCCGATTCACGAAACTGCTGGGCTGTGACTGTGGTCCACATGAATAGTCAAGACTCAGTAGTCAATGAGCCAATTCAGGACCTCTTTCCGTGTTTCCCTAGGCGAACAGCGAGGAGGACAGACAGCGGTGGCTTGTTCTCTTGCAGAAAGGGGCCGCTCGGTACAGACTGCCGCCCCACAATGCACTGAGGCGAGCTGCTGTGCCACCACACCCACCGACTGGTCACAACGGGCCATTTGGGCACACAGGCCACACCCCGACTTACTATAGCCGCCCCTGGGAACACATATGGCCACCTTCTGACCCCATCTAACTCACAGCTGCAATAGGAGGAGGGACTTGGATCCAAGGACCCTGCTGGCTAATCCCGGCTCACACAGCCTCTGTGCTCTTGCTGTCCCACAGAGGCCTGAGGAATCAGACGCTTCCCAACCCCGTCACGCACACTGCTGATTCCATCCCTGAGTGGCATAGCCCAAGCCCACCTCAGCTGGTCCACTGTGATGCATCTGTGGTGCGTCCCGTCCTGGGAGGGAGGGATCTTGCAGTTCAAAGCCCTGTGTAATCACCAGCCACGTTCTGCTGCTCGCGCCCAGATGAAAAGCTGGCCTATTTTGTCTAGAATAATAAACAACCACAGTCTCGTCTGTGTTAGGTCCAGCACTCAAGAAGTGTCGTCAAAAGTGAACCAGAGAACTGGAACCAGTACAGCAGTGCTGAAGATCTCTGCCAAGGTGAGTGGAGGGGGAGGGGCTCTTATTTTGAAATGAACTCCACGGTTGACTCCACAAAACACCCCAGTAATTAGCAATTAGTCATACTTTTTATTCATTAAACACAGCAGGGAGAAACATTTTCCATGAGCAAAACAACTCAGATTTGGCTGGTGAAGAGCACCGCCTCAGTTTCTGATGTTTAGCAAAAGCTTCCCTCCTGTATGAGAGGTTTTCCGCTTTAGTTTGAAATCTGTGCTTCATTAAACACGATGATGCCCTCTGGGACACGAACTGGGTACACAGGGACCTGGAGTACTGCTCTTTGACCATTATGTTTTAATCTTTAGTAGCACATATATTAGACTGAAGGTATAGGGTGCACATAACAGGGGATATGCATGTTAAACGTTCTGCTTGAGGTTCCACGGTGGACCTGTAATCCTGGTTTATTACTGCTCACATCTGTGGCGCTGTGATTTATAAGCACAAGGCCAAGGTTGGGTTTCAGAACCTGGACGTCTGTTGCTCTGTGACGCAGCAGTTTCTGCTTGGCGACAGCTGCGGTCACATTAGCCGCTGCCAGGTGTGGGGCAGCTGATGGTATCGTCTGCTTTCAGGCAAGAGGATGGTGACAGCCTCTGTGGGCGAGACTCAGATGCAGCACATTCCCGGGTCGAGGGACCTGCACCCCAAGGTCAGGTCCAAAATGAACCTACTGACGGAAGGCAGACAGCCCAAGACCGCCTCCCTGAGGAAGTCGCAGACCATCTGCTCCGACAAGACCCAGGTACCACTGACACAGAAATAAACACACGCGTGCATAGATACAAGTATACAGTGGGCTCCAGAAGTATTACCATTCCTTACTGGAAATGCACTAAAAATTCTTTAAAAAAATAACAATGATGTATATAATTTAGTTTTATGGTATTTTAGTACATCTTCAATGTTCATAAACAGACCTGTCATCACAGACAGATCTTTACCAACATGCATGCACATGCATACATAGATACACATGTAGACAAACACGCATGAATATGCATGCGCATCTGAACACAGGTGATCACTTGTGCTGGGACACACAGGTGAGAGAGCTGCTCCCGATTCGGCCCAGATCACAGCAGTACAGGCTTCCTTATCCATGATCTTTCTGGGACACGTGTGCGCAACATGGGATTACTCACAGTCACAGGAAGGAGGGACGGGAGAGGAGGAGAGCGAGAGAAAGACACAGAGTGAGAGTGTGTGAGAGACTGAGAAAGAGGAAGAGAGCGATAAAAGGAGGAGAGGGGGCAACTGAAGAGGCTGCAACTAAAATAAAAGCTGGCGCATACTCAGGGCTGGCGGCCATGTTTGTGTCACTTTCTGGGAAAGCTGAATCTTCATTTTTATATTGTGACCCCCCCCCCTCCCCAACTACCACCATCCCATTTACTCAAAAGTGTCTACAGATGGCTCAAACTTGTGTATGTTTTCTAACTGGACCGTTTCCCACTCCAGTGCTACGTGCTACAGCCAATTACGGCAGCCAAAGGGCAGAGTAAGTCGACGAGCGGCTCAAACAAAGGCAGGCAGCTCATCGTTATGTGTTCAGGCTAGTTCAGTGGTTTGTTTAATGTGGGAGCCAGAAGAAAAGTCTCCTGGTTTTAGTAATCTGCGTGTGCAATTTGTGTCATTCGCCCTACAGGAAATCCCTCCATAATAAAGCCAGATCCTTCCCCAAACATAACAGACGCTTTCAAAAATATCCCCAGAGAGCGCCCTCCCCATCCCAAAAACCACCAGGCTGCCACTCAGTTCTGGCTTTGCCTGCACACACAAAGACCATGCTCCTTCACAACAGGGGGGAGGGAAGGCACTTAAAATCTACCATATCCTTTAGGTGGGAGTTTGCATACCATATTCCGAACTCCACACACCAATCGTATCACTGTGGAGAAGACCGTTCCAGGGTGCTCGTATCTTCTGCGCAGTGATACGATCGGTGTGTGGAGTTTGGTAGAACAAAACAGTTCCTACATTAAACATCTTACTAAGAAGTCAGGATTACTGAAGATAAATAGGTCATGATTTCTGGTAAGAGACATTGCTGTTGGATTTTTTTCAAATGTATTTTTCTGACGCTTTTAATTCACCATCAGAAAGGATCCAATTATTTCTCCAAAGCTAGGCAACTCCCAGCAGAACAACCTTGATGGATAGATAGCAATAAAGCCTCTCTAAAACATCTTTTTCAGTTTTGGGGTGAACTGGCCCTTTAAGTTAAAAGTCATTCCATCCATTACCGCTTAATCCCAACTGGGGTCATGGAGTCCATCCCGGGAACAAGAGGTGCAGGTGGGAACCAACCACGGGCAGTCGCTAACACACCACAAGGCACACACATTCAGAGGGCCAATTTAGACTCGCCAATCAACCTGCCTGGAACGCTTTTGGACCGTGGGGGGAAACCTATACAAAGAAGGGAATAGTGTGCGAATTCCACACAGAAAAGACCCAGGACCGAATTTAGGACCTTCTTGCTGTGAGGCAGCAGCACTAACCACTGTGCCACGATGCTGCCCTAAGGTAAAAGTCACGATTGTCCAATAATAGTTTAGGTAAGAAGCAATCATGACTGCTACCTTAAGATAACCCAGCAAATTGAGAAATCCTGCTTTGTGGAATATCCCCCTGGTCTAGACTGTAACTCTAACTTGGGGTGGGCCCTGGTTCCGCATTCCCACAATTCCCTGAAATCTCCTGCAGGTGGGGTGGCTAAACTTTCTGCGCCGAACCACCTCTGCCAGCAGCTCCTTGAAGAGGTAACCCCCCCCCCCCCCCCCGCTTTCCCTGTGGAGAATCACAGACTCTTTCACAGAACGGTAAGCAAGGTCTGTCGGACCTGGTAGAAATGACCACGAGCGGACCCTGGTTTGTATTACTCTATGAATCACCATAGTCACTCCATGTGTTCATGTTGTTTTCTTACAGGAAATGAAGGTCCCCGCTTGATGCAACAGTTCAGCTGGTTTCACTTCCTAATCTCTGGAAACACACATCACACTGCTGTGCACGTAGATCGTGCCTTTTAATTAGCTTTCAGCTAATTTTGTACCTTTTTACATTGTGACACCCCTGCACAAACACCACATAATGCATAGGGCATGTAGTAGTTTTATACAGTCTTGTGTGTATACAGGTGTGTGTGTGTGTGTGTGCGTGTGGGGGGGGACTGGCTTTTTATGCTCTCAAAATACACAGTGCACATGAGTTTGGAAATAGCTAATTTGTCTGCCCCAATATTGTCTCTCGTGTTTTTTATATGGGTAGCTCTTGTGTTCCATTTCAAAGCCCAATAAAGAATTTACCCATGTCATTTATAGGATTCCTGCTATTCCTTCAGTAGTTTGCAGCTCTAAACAAATTAGAGATCAGCAACAAAACAGTTTTATTTATCAGACACACATGCTTTCATTGGCATTTAAAAATGTGCTAACGGATCCTTCAGTACACTCTTGTCCTTTTATGTAAACACTAATTTTCATTTTATATCTTTTACACAATGGTGCGACAAATAGCAGAATGTATGTTGCTACCCACTAGAGGGCAGTACACGGAGGCAGAGGTGAATTAAAGGCACTTCACTGAACTCAGACATAAAAGAATCAGTTCCTCATCCGAAACCATATAAACTCAGCAAAAAAAGAAACATCCTCTGACTTTCAACTGTTTCATCGGATGTACCGATCCTGTGCAGGTGTTGTT
>JAODLC010000027.1:207424-224896 GCA_026781145.1 Hippopotamyrus pictus | reverse complement strand
CTGCTGGACGTAATGCTACTGTAATAAATGAGGGCAAGAATGACCAGTGGCTTCCATAGGGAAGACTGGGGGGGGGGGGGTAGTGGTCCAATCTTTCCAGCTGCATCTCTTGGCTGTCCTTTTGTCCCTAATTTTTAATTTTCCCACTTTCTCCGTCAGCAGATCCCACAACCTTCAGGGACTCAGATCACAGGAGCCCCGTGAGGAGAGACGCCCAGGACCTTCCGCATCTCCACGCAAAGCGGCGTTCTGAAGCACTCCGAGGTGGAGGTGGGGGTAGGAGGGAGGGGAGCAGATGAGCGCCGCCGGGGCGACCCAAAGCGGCACCACAGGAGCCATGCGGGAGGGCAGCCAGAGGCCTCCGTCTTCTGCGTGTGCCGTTCCCAGACGCAGCCTCCGCCCAGCTGGGCATTGACGGGGCGCAGGCCGCTGATATGACCTTTGGCCACCAGAGAGCGCCACGCGAGCTGCCCATCCTATCCTATTCCGGAAGGCCGGAAGAAACGGAATAAAGGGGGGGGAAAAGCAGATGTCTGGGTAGAATTGCTGATTTTCCCAAGTGCCCCACACCTCCAGAAAAGCAATAGTTGTATCATTTTAAAAATAAATAAAAACTTTTTGCTTCTACTGTCCACCACTGTGCTCTGTTGGCCACGCCCCTTTCCCCACAAAGAGGAGCATCATGGGATGCCGGCAGAGCTCGGAGGAGAAGGAGGCGGCCCGGCGCTCCCGACGCATCGACCGGCACCTGCGCTCGGAGAGCCAGCGGCAGCGGCGCGAGATCAAGCTGCTCCTGCTGGGCACCAGCAACTCGGGCAAGAGCACCATCGTCAAGCAGATGAAGATCATCCACAGCGGGGGCTTCAACCTGGAGGCCTGCAAGGAGTACAAGCCGCTCATCCTCTACAATGCCATCGACTCGCTCACGCGCATCATCCGCGCCCTCGGCGCGCTCAAGATCGACTTCCACAACCAGGACCGCGCCTACGACGCCGTGCAGCTCTTCGCCCTCACCGGGCCGGCCGAGAGCAAGGGCGAGATCACGCCCGAGCTGCTGGGGGTCATGAAGCGCCTCTGGGCCGACGCCGGCGTCCAGGAGTGCTTCTGTCGGTCCAATGAGTACCACCTGGAGGACAACACCGCCTACTACCTGAACGACCTGGACCGCATCGCCGCCCCCGACTACATCCCCACCGTGGAGGACATCCTGCGTTCACGCGACATGACAACGGGCATCGTGGAGAACAAATTCACCTTCAAGGAGCTCACCTTCAAGATGGTGGATGTGGGCGGCCAGCGGTCCGAGAGGAAGAAGTGGATCCACTGCTTCGAGGGCGTGACGGCCATTATCTTCTGCGTGGAGCTCAGCGGCTACGACCTCAAGTTGTACGAGGACAACCAGACGGTAAGAGGCGGAGCCTGGGTGGGGTCTGGGTGGGGTCTAGGGTGGAGTTTAGGGCGGGGCTTGGGTAGTGCTACAGGCCCATCCCTTAAAGGGAGTTCAACCTAAATGAGAGACAATAAGATCCACCCAATTTACAATTAAGTCGTGAGGGAAGCTATTATTTCCAAGTAACATTTTTTTAACAGTGGAACATTACATTTTTATACCAGTGAAAATGAAATCATATATGTAATTTGCACATTTTTTTTTAATGTAGGTGGCCACACTTACAGAATTAGCAGGCTACATTCATTAACGCTTTAGTGTTTGTGATTAATAAAACTGGCATATTTCAGGGTGATGCTGCTGGCAATAATAATAAATAATAATTATAAATTTGCCCACACAAACACAAACATTTCCTGGAAACAGTGGAGGAATATTTTTTCTGAGAACAAAAAAGTTTTAAAGTATATTGCCTGATACAAAATTTTCTATTCATGGTTGATAGAGGTTTTTTTTTTTTTTCCTTTTTTTTTTTTTTTAACGGGTAAAAGATCCCCTGTAAGAATGGTTTAAACACTACACTATTTGTCACTGTATAAAATGTAAGACTCTTTGTGGGTGGGTTGGTGGACAGAACCACATGACTGAGAGGATGGGGGGAACAGGGATATTATTTGGGGATGGTAGCTGAACTAAAAAATATGACACTCAAATGAATGGACTTGTCACATGACTTGTCACATGAATGATCACCTGACTGGTACACCCACCACGGTCCTTAGTTTACCAGATTGACAGAAAGCTGTTAGAGAGTGTTTATGGACAGTGAGGCCCTGTTCACAGCAGAGCTATTAATGAGCACAGGCAGCCTTATAGAGGTAGAAATTGATTCATTTTTTGAAGATCGCTGAGTCTCAGGTTCTCACAGTTCTCTGAGCTCTCAGTCTGATTGTACCCCTGAGGTCGTTCTGTCTACGACGGCGTTCTGGGAAAGGCTGCCAAAAAGCTCACGCACGATCTCAGAGCTGTGTTCCCTGGTGTGGTATTTGGTGATGGTACCATGCACCAGATGTATGTCTGGTGATTCCTTGGGTCTGCACTGAGGAATGTGCAAACGTGCAAGACGCCCTTTTGCCAGTGAAACGGCCGCAGTGTCCAGCGTGGGAGACATACGGGTTAATTTCATGAAGCAGGTCCAGGGGTTCAGAATATGTCAGCGATAGTCTCCAGCGTTGTGCTGCACAGTGAAATGAAGTAAATCCATTCTGGGAGGGAGGGGGGGGGGGTGGTCACCAAGGTAATTTTGCAGAACCTGAAGCCCAGGGCTTGCAGGACTCTCACGGTTACGTGGAGCGTTTTAATAAATCGGAGAGAATATTTAATCGGCGTTTCGGAAACAGGCCCCCGGCGGTCAGAGGGCTGCGCGTCCCGCAGATGCCGTAATTGCTTTTCTCGCCCTTTCTGCGTGGGTAATAAGCTCTTCCGGTGTCACCAGCCACCCGAATGCGGCCTCTCCGAAGCCAAGGCGCAGCGGCCGCCGGCAGGGGCTCGTGGGTGGAGGAGCAGCGCTGGCAGGGAGATGAAAGGGCTGCAGTGAATCTCTGCCGTACAGCAAAGGGCTCAGCCCTGCTCCCCACCCCCCACCCCAACCAGACAAAAATGTCAAAGTCATTTTATATTTACCACATGGGTGGAGATGAGAGCCCAACATTCCTAGAAGGGCCAGACAGTTGGTTGTGGGTTCAAATGCCACCACTAGCACCACCCAGTCCACCAAGGAAGCACAACAATCCTCCTGGTCACACCATGGTGTGTGTGTGTGTGTGCGTGTGTGGGTGTGTGTGAGACCAGAACATCTGTTTTTATTTTCATTTTAGTCTAGTTTTAGTCTACAAAAATTACAGGATATTTAGTGATCTAAACCTACCCAAGTTTAGTTAATCTACAGTACATGCAGTCAATGAAAGTAACAGGTTTAGTCATAGTCTCTTTGTAAATTTCATTTAATTATCTGTATTCACACAGAGACAGGAATATAGATTGGTCTAGCTCTATCCTGAAGGAAACATATGTGAAGCTATTGTTGGCATGGTATAATATTTGAGCATACAATCTTTAGGGACACAAATTTAACTGTTGTAAAGCTTGTAATACAAAACATCACACTAGGCTAATTCAAATGTGGTTTTATAGAAACTTGTATCATACATGTATCATAAAATAAAATAAAATAAAATAAAACAAGGTAAAATATAAATAAAACCAATATTTACTCACAAATAAAATACTGCATATGACGCATGTGCATTCATATAAGGAAAAATACCAGCGCATAGAACTTGAATAATGAAAAATCAAGTGTCCTCTGAACAATGTAAACAATGTTAACAGACTAATGAAAACCCACATTGATGTGTTTAATTCTGCATCTTGTTCAGTTCATGACAGTGAACTCTTCAAACACATCAAAAGAAAAAAACAAGTATTTGTTTCCAGTTCATTTCATTGTGCTTCAAGTTTGTGTCGCTTATCCCCTCCACTTCAAAACCGTCTTGTTTTCTTTTGCATCTATTGAGAAATGTATTCATACATTTGTATGATTTTTGCTACCTAAAGCTGATTGTGTCACAGACCACTGTAACATTTTATACCATGTAGAGATTATATAGTCGCCAACAATAAAAGTCGTTTAAGCCAAGCACAGTCATAACGAGATTACAGATAGACATTAGAGACAGAACTGCACAGTTTACATGCTTGAATCTGATTAGATCAACATTTTCCAATCATCCGCAACTACCGGCAACACTAACTAAAGATACTGCTTCTGATTGGATCAGTTTCAAATTTGACTCTTCCTGACATTTTCGACTTGTTTTTATTTGCTGATGAAAGTTCATTTCGTCATAGTTTCTGGCATCATAAATACTTTTACCATCATCTGGTTTCCTTCAATCGAAAATCCTGGTTGACGAATCATTTTCGAATAATCACTAACGCTGTTTAGGTCGAATCTCGGTTTTTTTCGGGGGTAGTGCGGCTGAGGGGGGTGGACAGTCAGCATACGTGGAGATGGGACCCTGCGTCCGCTGACAGCCACTCGGTGTAATTGGAAAGCCAGATGCAGTGGCTCCCTCCCAGGAACACCAGTACTCCGCCTCCAAGGCCCGGCGAAGGGGGGGGCAGCAGCGTAATTCCGGAGGAAGGTCATCGGTATGATTTTTACAACCTGAGGTTCCATCGCCCCGGATGTTGGGTAGGACTCTCCTCCAGACGTGGGGAGTCTCATCGCTACGGTGCACATTGACACTGACACTCCGGTAGGTGATGGGGGTCTCGACCAACAGGAAGAAAGTGTCATTACTGTGAGCTGTCAGACGGCAAGAAACAGAACCGGTCTCACACCGAAGGAGACATCCTCATGCTATTTAAAAGACGTTCATTAAAAGTTGTCTTTTTTCCCCCTCTTCACCCCATCAGTCTGTTCTCCCCCCCATCCCTCTCTTCAATTTGAGCAGGTTTCCATGGAGGCCGTTGCCTAGCAACAGGCCAGTCACACACGCACCTGATCCTGTTGACAATGAGCTGGGGAGGGAGAAGGGGGGAGGGGCAGGTCCCTCAGCAGACTGCAGCAGGGGGCTCTACTTACTCAACAGCCTCCCCATGTGGGAAAAAAGGGTGTGGGAGTCAAGCAAATGAGATGCAGAATGTGTGTACCATCAATGGGGGACAGAAAAAAGGCAAATGATTTTGGGAAGCCCCCCCCCCGGTCACCCTGGGGCATAAAGGGGTGTCTGGGGATTGGATCTCATACCTGGTCCAGCGCAATTATTGCCATCATTTTTATGGTGATATTGCTATCTAGAGCAGTAGAATGGAAACACCCCATGAAGCTCACCCGGCTGGAACTGGTGAGCCAGAGTGGAGCGCAGAGCCCAGCATGGAGCTGAGTACTGCAGCAGGTTGTGCGTGGAGGCCTGAGACTTACACACACACACACACACACACACACACACAGACACACACACACACAAGGGCTTCACCTCCCATTGGCCGCCAGCGCTTAGTGCAGACGAGATGCTATCTCTCTGCGAGTCACAGTTACTGTCCTCATTTGACTTCTAGAGGGTGGTGGCAGGGTGGGGGGAGGGGAGATTTGGGAGGTGCTGACAGTAAGTTGCACAGACCCAGTGCTGAAGCAGCAATCCCCACCCCGCCAATCACGCTGCTTTCGGGGAGGGGGTCTACATTGCGTTAGCACCTTCACTAACACATGGCTAAGGTGAGAAGTGGCCCTACCCTGCCCCGCCATCACTGCTTTTAGAGGGGGGGGGGGGCAGCTTCCTACAGCTGAGGTTCTCCCTAGTAGCTAGACGTGTGTCTCTGACATGAAAGTCTTACGAAATTGGGCCGCATCCTAAAACGAGCTTGTTATTAATTTGCTGTGTTCGCGGGGGTGACCCGGTAAACCTGCCACGCTGTCCGGCATCACGCTTCAGGCGGACGGACCCCCCCGTGCTCTCGCGGCACGTTCACTTTCTGGGAGCAGTGATTAGGGTAATTATGGCAGCAGGTCGCCGTGGCTATCGAGGACGCACTCTGGAAGTGGGGGGGTCTGCTGAGGAGCCCAACCTGAACGGCCCGGCTAACAACTCACAGAGGCATCAAAAAACTGCAGGTTTCTCTCCATGAAAGCATCTTCGGAGGAACACAGAGAATCACTGGCTGCCCCCATAGGTCGGCTTCGCCGCTCCCCCTGCATAACTCTCACACTCACGCGTGCCTGACCGCCTCACTCTCACCATCCTTCTGTGGCCGATTTCCAGGACCGGTCCTCCGCCATAAGGGGTTTCCAACCCAGAAGGGCAGGGGGGCGGAGAGTAAGGGCGTGCAGCCTTCTGCTGTCATGGCGACGAAGGCGAGAGAGAGAAAGATGGAGAGAGGGTGGGGCTGAGAGAACTAGCATGTAGCTTAATTAGCTTCATTGACTCAGGGGTTTAATTTAAGACCGTGTGTCTGTAGGTTCGCATCGCTGTCTGAATAATCGTGTTCATGGGGGTCCCTTATTATTATTATTATTATTATTATTATTATTATACCTGGGGGCTGAGCTGATCCTCTGCAAATGCAGACAGGAAGTAGCCAAAATTACAGCTGCCACACCGCAGCTTAAAAAAACATGTCAGTTCAGAGCAGGAAGTGTGGTTCGTGTCGGCTGGGCGGGGTTGCACACACACGCGTGATCAGGGCGCCCTCCACATCCTGCTGCTTCACCCTATATTATTATTTATATCAGCTTTTCATTAAGTCGATTCCTCAGAATTATGTTTCCTGGAGATGTAGAGGAAATGACAGCGTCTGGGGTCCTCCTGGATGCCGGTGCCTGTCTGGGCACTGATGTCAGTGGGGTGATGAAATCTTCGCCCTGATTAATCTCCCTCACTTATCCTCGTCCGGTTACCTTTTTGTTCTCTGCTCTTAAATGATTTCATGGCAGATTCTTGTCGTCTTTTTCATGATTTGCAGCCTAATCGTCGTGCTCTGAAGCTAACAGCAAATAAATGGATGGAATTTGGGTACAGTGTCAGAGGGGGAGGGGGCAACATCTGTCGAAAATGCCCCCCCACGTGGATGATACAGGAGACGTGAAATGTCAGAGAGTGTAGCTGAGAGAATTACATGCACGGTGTGTGTGTGTGTGTGGGGGGGGGGTGGTTACTAACATGCTGTTTGATGCAGATGGCCTGCCCTCCCCCCCCTGCTAACTGGACACTTGGACACTGGTGGGGGTTTGGGGGGAGTAGCCAGTCTTCTCTGTAACTTCTTTTCAACTCAAAGGTAAAGAGAACTGAGACACATAATTCACTGCATCCTTCCTCCATCTCTCCACTGTTCCCTGCACTGCATTCTTCTTTTATTTACTAAGTATTCACTCACATGTGATGGCAGTGATGTGGCGCAGTGGGTTAGGATGCTGTGGCTGGGATCAGAAGGTCACTGGTTCAAATTCTATGGTTGGCCGAGTGATGTGACTGTTGAGTCCCTGAGTGAGGCCCTTAACTCCTGATCGCTTCAGGGACTGGCTGCTAAATAAATAACATATAAGCCGGCAAGTAGGTTACGGGTCCAGGAGGTTGTGGGTTCAAATCCTGTGACTGGTACTGCTACAGGGAGGCTGGCTCACCCTGCTGTCTGTGTCCAAGGTGACGTGCACAGCTTATGGGTTTGCGGGAAGGGCATGGGAGTAAATACCCTGCGTAAGGGTACAACAGCAGGGTCCGTCCTTGTGAAGGTTAATGAAATAGATCGATGCAGCAGTTTTCGGAATGGTTTTGCTATTATTTTTAGCCACTGAAACTAGAAAAGGGATTTTTCACAGGACTTGGTCTGTGTCCTTGGTGAATGCCCAGGGCTGTCCTCTTCAGTTGTGATGAGAATGGGGCTGTGTTTCGGGCTGCATACTATCCCATAATGCTCAGCGAGCAGCTCCATGGCAGTCGCCCCTTGTCTGCGCTGAAGGGAATGCAGATTCATCGTTCCCTGTCAAGGCAGTAGCGCTGTGTTCATCTTAAAGTGATGTCAGCCCTTTTGGCTCTGGGAAGCCCAGTCAGAGAGTGGTAGCACAAAGTCACTGGATCTTGTGATTTCCCTGGAGAATCATGTTAGTCTGTTGAACCTTTCAAACAGCTCCCCCCAGGCCTCAGGCAAGCCCCCCCCCCCACCCAAATCACAAGCCACCATGTGACTCCAACTGCTACCCTGGCACCCAGTAGGAAGCAGTGGTGATGTTATAAATATTCACAACAGAGAAGCATGACTTCATCGTGGGTGAAGCACCCTGAGCTTTGCAAATAGGTATCTACATCGAACTAATGTGTCCGCATCAGCTGTTATCAGATTAACGTAGTTTAAATTCAGACAGCGATCTAGAAATATCACAGCGGTATCCATTTTTTAATTACGACTACGACCACGTTACCACTTTAACATCTTATGTTATGGAGATAATTAACCATAGAACAGCTGATACATTAACTGACTACCATTTATTATCTGTGTTTCAATAATTTTTATTTTCTTGGACTGCATTATAATTTATTTCATTACGCAATAAAATTAGTGCTCTCTCCAGTTTAATTCAGCTAATTGGTTTCTTACTAATTAATTCTCCAAATTATGCCCATTAATATTATGTGAATATTATGTGAAAGCATCTCCCAGGACAGCTGAGGTGATTAAGAGCTCGCTTTTCGGGGATGATTTGGTCCACGTCCACCAAGGAGAGTGCATCTTCCAAACGTGGTCCTCAGTTTACCACACTGTTAACCGCAACTTTGTTTTGATTAAGATCCGCCGAAGGAGCCGGGATCTGTGACATCAAGCTGGAGGAACCGAACGGGCCACAATGAGCCAGAGGGTGCTGATGCTGCAACAGCGACCCCAGCATCTGGATCCGCAGGAGATCAGGGGGTGGGGAATTGGACCAGAAACGCAGAGGCAGGCAGTGTTGCTGTAGATATGGATGGAGAGCTGGCGGATGGAGGGGTCAGTTAAGGGGTAGCGGGCCTGTTCTCCTCTCTCCCGCCAGGAGGGGCTTCAGGGGGGCGCAGATGGCCCCATCCCAAATGGCTGTGGCTCGCGTGTCTCCCAGCAGGGACAGCCGGGTGGTTTTATGGGCACGCCACACAGTACGTCGGGGGTAAGAGAGCGTGACAGGAAATCGATGACCCCGTTTCCGAGTGAGACGGATGAACTCCGGGGAAGCAGGGGCATGGTTCCCAAGAGAGCAGCGCCGCTTTGAGGTGAAGAGCTGAGCAGCCATGAATAGCAGCTCTTCCCCTCCTGTATGGGAGATCCAGAATCCCCACAGCTGGGCTTTGAGGGCACTGATCACACAACCTGCCGTTGTTCTCATGCCAGTCTTGTCCCAAGCTCTCCATCCTCTAACTGTTTTTGGGAGCTTTGTCTCTGAGACTGGCAGCGATTCGCTCATGGGAGTTTTACTTACACAAAAATGTTCTGAGTGCAGAATGAAAAGTGATTGGTTCAGAGAGATGACCAATCAGATTGTAGAGGAGGTGGGTCCAAGCAACTACAGGAGGCGGGACCAACCAATCAGATAAGGGTCCACCCATCACGGGAATCACATGTGTAGCCATGTGAAGTGGGGGGGGCGGCAGTCCACTTCTGAAGCTATGATCATGCCACACAGAATCAACATTCAGCAGTTCTGATAAACCACAAAACAGAGGTCAACTTAGCTAGCTGGCCTGATGCACTGCGACGTTGCCATGGCGTTGTAGCTGAGGGGACTGGGGGGGGCAGGGTGTGGACAGCAGTGGGATGGATGAGGCTGGGGTGAAAGCACACAGCCGCCACACTGCTTCTGTTCGCACCGGCTCTCCTGCTGAGGGTCACTGTGACACATTTACAGCAAAGCAATATTTATTTGGTACACAATGCCCTGGAATTTCATTCAGGGCAAACCCCAGCTTTGTGACTAGCAGGATAAGTACCTGGAGGAGGGATGGATGGATGGATGGATGTATGGATGGATGGATGGATGGACAGGTAAATAGGGCAAGCACAACTAAGCATCACACCAGAGTTTAATGCTGTTAAATGAAATCCTCTGTTTCTATAACAACGTTATTTACTGCTCCTGCTGCTAGGTAATGTGGTGAAGCACAGTAATCAGTTTTCACACTTGTTTTTTCTGTTTGGAATTCGGCTGATTGGTTTCAGGGGACTGTGTACATTGCTGCCGCCTCAGACGTGGTGTGGACAGATATTAACCCCAGCTCCGCACTGCTTTATTTCAATAATACTTATGCCGTCTTGATTAATTTATTTTCATTCGAAGCCCGTTGAGCTGGATGAATTGTCATCAGATCCAGACACATTGCTAATGAATAAAAAGCAAGAACATATGAATATGGAAGAGAGCAGCCTGTTCTCATTATTTCACTGTGAGCTGAGGACTCAAGGCTCATTGCAAGACAGCTGCAGGACAAGTTGCACAAGACCATTGATTTTAGTGCATATTCCAGTAATGTGAAAGGTCTATTCATAGAGATTACCCAGCATCGTCTGATGTTAATCTGTATAATAAAATGGCTTGTGGCTTTAATGTTCTAAATTTAAAAGGAATATGTTCTATTTTATGAAAGATAAGGAGCAGAAGGTGTCTGTGTGAGTTCTAGGGCCCTATGCTTTAAATCCATCCGCCACTTATCAGTATGGGGGTGCCAGTCCGTCACAGGACACACACACACACATACAGATGTTTGTAATTATGTCTTTGTGGGGACTCTCCATTCATTTGTATGAGGAAAACTCTAATCCCAACATGACAACCTTAACCCCTACCCAGCCCTAACCTTAACCATAAGTAACCAAACAAACTATGAGACTTTTGGCATTTTTAGTTTTTTGATTGCGTTCACTGATTTTTATAAAATTGAGGATATCCTTATGGGGACTAAAAAAACGGTCCCCACAACATCAAAATAACTGGTTTTTATCACACTGTGGGGACGTTTGGTTCCCACAACGTAAGGTATACCTACACCACACACACTCAAACACACAAATGCTTTGAATATATCTCATACATCTTTGCATTTATTGTTCTCTTAGAAACCAGGAGAGAATTTTATTGAATTGCTCCCCTGAAAATAAAAAAGGCTAATTGGAAGGTCTAAATGCAAATGGGAGGGGAACTGTGGGCAGGGAAGCTTGTTGTGCCTGTAGCCTTTGAAGCAGGACGACAGGCACCTCTCTGCTGACAAGTGGGCCAGGACTGCATCTCCTTCATGGCTGAAGAACATTTATGTTATTGGGCGCCGCAGATGTGATGCCAGAGCATGCCCACATGGCCTTTATTAGCTGTGACAGTCATTAAAACATATTTCATACTTTAATCTCATTTTTTTTATTTTTGATGGAATATCCTTGTTGCTGATTTGGCCATTTCATCTCTTTTGTGTGTGTGTGTGTGTGTGTGTGTGTGTGTGTGTGTGTGTGTGTGTGTGTGATGGACTGGCATCCCGTACAAGGTGTAGCCCTGCCCTTTGCACCCTGGGCAGACCCTAACAACCCCCCAGTGGACGGATGGATCTCTTTTATTTTGTTCTCATTGGGGCTGTATTTAACACTCGTCCAATTAGCATTTGTGAATAGAGCTGGGTGAGAGCAAAAACAAGGACTGTCTGGGGCTTAAGAAACACTGCCATAAAGGCTGGCTAAACAGTCCCATTTTTTGAGGGTAAATTCCTATGTTAAGTATTACCCTGGAGCAGTGATTGGCATTGGATCCATCCATTCCCCCATCCCACCAAGATTCTGAGTCTGTAGCTTATCCTTTAAAGCCCAGGGCACAAGACAGATGAATGCATGATTGTCTAAATTCCAATCCCTTTTTATTTCATGGTTTAGCCAAAGCTTTGATGGCTTACAAGTGCATGCCTGTTTATACAGCTGGATAATGTACTGAAGAAGTTCAGGTTCACTAGATTTTACTGAGAGCCTTGAATCATGACCCATGTGTGAGATTTACCCAGCAGTGAGGTGCGTTTCAGGGAGGGAAATACTACATTAACCATAATCCTTGAGTGTCATCGAAAGACACAGGAAGTGAAGAGTGGCAACATGTGACCTATCTTCCTCCTTCACCCCTGCAGAGTCGCATGGCAGAGAGTCTCCGGCTCTTTGACTCCATCTGCAACAACAACTGGTTCATCAACACTTCGCTCATTCTCTTCCTCAACAAGAAGGACCTGCTGGCGGAGAAGATCAAGCGGATCCCACTGACGGTCGGCTTCGCTGACTACAAGGGCCAGAACAGCTATGAGGAAGCAGCTGTCTACATCCAGCGCCAGTTCGAGGACCTGAACCGCAACAAGGAGACCAAGGAAATCTACTCACACTTCACCTGCGCCACGGACACCAGCAACATCCAGTTTGTGTTTGATGCCGTCACTGACGTCATCATCCAGAACAATCTGAAGTACATTGGACTCTGCTAGGACAGGACCACATTGGGGGGGAAATGGAATAGCCCCAGCCTGGCCTAGGTGCAGGCAGGTTGATGTGTGGGTGGGGGATCATACAGGTCAAGGCGGGGGGAGTGAAGCAAAGGTTAAACAGTGTCACGTGCAGTTGTCCTGTCTGTAAATGAATGTTGGGTTGGTGGAGGCTGACTGGGCTATGGAGGGGTCAAAGGTCAGGGGTCAGAGTGCTGTCGAAAAGGCGGCCACATGCTGCCTGACCTTTTATCCTGCTGGATGGAGCGGGAGCTGATGACCGTGTTGCCCTCCCTGCAGCTCGGGTCATCTCACTAAATCAGTGCTGCCTTACAGAAAAACAGGACTTCTTTTTGTTTAACGTCAGACATCTCGTTTGACTTCAGGTGGCAAAGGAGGACAGGCTGTCGAGGTGCTCGGGGGAGGGGGGGCAGGACTGAAGCAGACCTGCAGTTGTGACCGCGTCCCCTCCTATATCCGTGGCAATCCAGAATTAGAGCAGATGACCGTCGGACACGTATTTGGGTGGAAGGTTACGAAGGATGCTGGGAGAATTTTTTTCTTTTTCATTTCTTTGACCTCTGTTTTATTTTTTTTTACTTAGCCGTGCATCAGACCTGCCTTTTTCAGTTTCATTTTGACTTTCTGTTGTCCTCCTCTAGTGCTTTCCAGCTCATACCAGACAGAAGTGCCAATTTCCACGTCCAGAGGGAGCCACACAAACGTCCCGGAAATCGTATTTTAATTTGATAAGGCAGGACGGGGGAGGGGGGATGCATGATGTCTTACAGTTGAGACGTTTACCCTTTAATTTGGTTTGTTGTATTTTACTTTAACAAATTGTCCTGAAGATGTAATATCAGAAAACAAACACTGAATTGTACAGCTGTAATCTGAAAGGTATATATTGGTATTGAGCTTGACAATGAGTATAGACATTGATACTGATGGCAGTATTGCGACACGTTTTGATATTGGTTTTGGTTCCATCACTGACCCCAGTAACAGTATCTGTATAGATGCTGATGTCAAAGTCTTTGTCGTTTGTTTGTTCATGTACAACGATGAGATTGATGCTGGGTGGGATTTAAAAGGATTTCCTGAAATGATCTAAGAATACTGAAAGCATCACAGGAAAATAGTGTCATTCCAAAACCAAGCATGATAAGATGTGGGGGTAGGGGTTTTTGGTGGGTGGGGGGATAGAGACCAAAACCAGGAATGCTAATGATAAGCATCGACCTTCTATCTCTTAGTGTCATTCCCGTGGCCATTTTGTGTGATGCCATTTGTGTACAAGAAGGGGAACCGTTCAGGGGTCTTTTCTTCCTACTGTCCACCAGGGCGGCTCCACCTGCTACGCTGCCAAGTCTCCACAAACAGGGTCACCTTGAGAAATGGTCTAATTAAAAAAGAACAAAAATGAATAAAATGAATGATGCAAACATGACTTTACTCTCAGATGTGTTTTTGTGGGCAGTGACACTGGGGGCCACGTATGAAGCAGGAAGCTGAAAACAGGAAGCACTCCAGGGTTTTGGCTGCATTTATTTGTTTCTGATGTTTACTGTTTATTTTCTTGATGCTCTTCCCCAAAGAAACTTGCTTATTAATGAAAATAAGTGCTTTATGCAACAGATAAGCAATGAACCTGCAAGCATAGAGTGATGTTGTTACCTGTGTGAGATGTTTCCTTAGATGACATCAAGTAATTATATTGATATAGACGTTAAAAACAACCAGTGGTTGACCAAAGTGCTTTACAACAATAAACAACAACATCTGATCTCATGATGTGTGAAGCCACTAGCATTTTGGTCTTTACAAGTTCAACAAACACCAGTAAATAAGGAAAGTTACCCGCTGTTGGTCAGAGCACATCAGACTGCACACCTAGTCAGTGGTAAAAATTTCCCTGCCTGACATCAGCATGATGTCAGGCAGGAATGACTGGATGGCTCCTGTCATTCTCATCTCTAAAGTAGTGCTAGACTAACAGTCTTTGTGTGGTGAAACGAAATGAACGAAATAACAATGGTTTCTCGCCATTCCGCTCCATCAGATTTCCCGTGAGATGCTGTGAATTCTGGGAATCTGTGAAAAAAACAACTGAAGCTCTTGCATTGTTTAGAACTAGAAATGCATATTACAGGTCTCTCTAAAAATCATTGGTCATTCTCCCGTCTGTGTATCAAAATACTGCATGCGTTAATGCGATCAAAGAAATAATAACAAGGTATGGCTTTAAAATGAACAATATGCATTAATGCTTAAACTTTCCAAGCCTCAATAAGGACATATAGTGATGCTTAGGAATGCAGTAGGAGAAGCAGTGATGTGTACAGACATACAATGAAGCATAAGGATGCATTGGGAAAATCAGAGATGTATATCTTCAGTCCTTCAGTTTTAAGTTAATTGTGATTTTCTATGTCTTTGGAGGAAATAGGACATCTTTTTTTCAAATTAATCTTTTATTTTTAATTTCACAGCATGTCCTCTTCAGTGTACAACAGTAATAAATATGTTTCCTTACATCAGTGAAAAGATAGATGTGAAAACAAAACGTCCACTGCAATGGACATAAATGAATGGGTGGGGTCTCAGGAGGATATGGACATACAGGGATACTTATATGGATGCCCTTGGAGAAGCAGAGATGGGTACATATTAGTACAGACGCCTGGGAATGCACTGGGAAAAGCAGAGGGATAGGATATCCAGGGATACCTTGGGATGCATTGGGATAAACAGAGATGTGTACAGCCATTCGGGGATGCACTGGGAGAAGCAGAGATGTGTAAGAACATACAGGGATGCATTGGGAAAAGCTGAGATGTGTAAGGCCATACAAAGATGTATAGGGATGCATCAGGATAAGCACAGATGTGTAAAGACATAAAGGAATGCATAGGGATGCATCGGGAAAAGCTGAGATGCATAGGAACAGATGGGATGTGTATGAGTAGACAGATAGGAACTGGAATGAGTTAGAATGCACAGGGATAAGCAGAGATGCATAAGGATGGGCAGGGATATAAAGAGATGGATAAAGGATGGATGGGATGAACAGACAAGAAGAGATGTGCAACCCCCCCCCCCATCTCCCTGCAGCCTGCATGGGGTATCCTGGCGAGGTTCTACAGGAAGGAGTTAGGGTTATGGTTATGTGTACATCCTCCATCCCTGCACGGTCACTTCAGTGATGTGCCACACGTGCCACACACTTATCTGACCAACAGCGTACCCCCTCCTCCACCCCCCACTGATGGGCAGCTTTATCATGAGGCTGGAACGCTGTCACATGCCATAAGAAGCGAGCTCGCCTGATGCAATCGTCCACGACGAACACCAGTAGGGGGGAGACAGTGAAGAAACTGCCACAGTGGCAGCGGATATGCGCAGTCATGCATTATCAGGGTGGGGGGACAGCTGCAAGGCTTCCTGTTGTCGTTTTGAAATACTGGCTCAGCTTCGGGGATTTTCAATGCCTGCAGATGCCACATCAGCCTGCTAGCAAAGGGGAAGCCAGTCAGTTGACATTTCATATCTACACCCCAATCTGCTTCACGCATCAAGTGCTCACTGCACATTCACTGCAAGGGCCCCGTATGGCATCAAAAAGTGCAGCGATAATATATTAAACGCTGATCTGTGCCACTGGGTCAACCTGAAATATAACTGCAATCATTTTGACACTGTGCACTTGTACCACTTTTTTGTCCTTGTGGGGGTATATAAAGGCTGCAGATCTTTCTATCCCTATGCTTTTGTCCTCGATAAAATTTATAATAAGCCCGGCATGTAACGATCCTTAAAACTGCATTTGATGAACAATTATAATGAATAATAAAATGCTCCCAGTATAGCTGCACATGTGATATTAAAGTATCGGCCTTTTCCGGGCCCCTGTCTGTTGATCTGTCCAGCTAACTGGTTTTCTAGTGGAAAAACAACTTCACTCCTCTTTTCTTGCAGTCATCAAGCTTCAACAAGATAAGTGACAAATCTCCATATTTACTGTTCATTTTAACATACTGCCACCATTACCCACATCTCTAAGGAAGGTTATTCAGGAAAAGGCTTTTGAGACACTAAAAATGATGTACTGACTAGTAGTGCTTGCAGCTAGATAAGCTGTATATATTGTTACGATGTAATCCAACATCCATCCAACTACTAAGCACTGAGACTGCTCATGGTCTTGGTCAGTCTGGAGCTTTTGGCGGGAAACAGAAAGCAGGGATGGGATTCCAGTCCGTCACATGGCACATAAACTCACAGTCATAGGCAATTGTCTTTGGACTGCAGGAGGAAACCAATGTTCACAAAGGGGAGACATGCAAACTCTACACAGACGACAAAAAGCAGAAGCGGGATTCAGACGCTCAGCCCTGGATCTGTAAGGCCCTGTGCCACACTCGCAGACATGATACCGGATTTTGATAGGGTAACAAATCATGAGCAGAGCTGCTGCTCATTGGGAGAGCAGCTGTCTGATTGTGCTTGCAGATAAAAGTTACATGCTGCTGAAACAGAGACATGTTACGTGTTGCGTAAGATACTTCAAAACATCCAGGTGCACATGGGCACTGTGTATCCACCACAGGAGATGTTACCGCGAGAACAGAAGAAGCTGGGCCACTGATAAGGAACCTGACAATAAGGAAGGAGAGGATGAGGATGATTACAGGTCAGGGAGATTAAGGCAGGTCTAGGCTGGTATGTGGGTGAGTTAAAAATAGAGCCCCGTTTGGTAATCCCAGAGACATTTGTTCGGTAACTAATTGGCAGGAGTAAATGCTTACTGTTCAACCAATCCCCTGTGAGAATGACAGGAGCCATTCAGTCACAAAAGACCTTGGTGACCTATGTTAATCGCAGAGCGAAAGCACATTACATGTGCTTTGGTGATAACTTGGACTCTGTATAGATCAATATACACTCACCTAAAGGATTATTAGGAACACCATACTAATAAGGTGTTTGACCCCCTTTCACCTTCAGAACTGCCTTAATTCTACGTGGCATTGATTCAACAAGGTGCTGAAAGCATTC
>JAODLC010000027.1:161682-175015 GCA_026781145.1 Hippopotamyrus pictus | reverse complement strand
GTGTGCCTGTGTGTGTGTGTGTGTGTGTGTGTGTGTGTGTGTATATGTATATTCTCAGCATTCTCTCCCTTTGTGTCTCGGCCCTTGCAGGTATTCAGACCATCGACTCCACGCAGGCCCTCTTCCTGCCCATCGGTGCCTCTGTCTCCCTGCTCGTCATGTTCTTCTTCTTCGACTCTGTCCAGGTGGTCTTCACCATCTGCACCGCAGGTACCCGGCAGCCTCTCGGTCACACGGTGATGCCGGCCGACTGCGTCGCCCGCACGCGCCTATCTGACCCCCCCTCCCCCTTCTTTCCGTAGTCTTAGCGACGATAGCGTTCGCTTTCCTCCTGCTGCCCATGTGTCAGTACCTGACCCGGCCCTGCTCCCCGCAGAACAAGTAAGAACGCTGCCCGATAGTCGCGCGAGCCTCTGGCCGGTCCGGAGCCCTCAGGACGCACATACACGCCCCCCACTTGTGTGAAGCTGGCCACACACGGGTCGCATGACGGTTTGCTTGTCCCACAGAATCTCCTTCGGCTGTTGCGGACGCTTCACCCTGGCAGAGCTGCTCTCGTTCTCTCTGTCGGTCACCCTGGTGCTTATCTGGGTGCTCACAGGACACTGGCTGCTTATGGACGGTGCGTGACGATTCCTCCCCCATGTACAAGATACCCCCGAACACCCCCCCTACCCCCCGCTGGTTATCCACGTATGAGTGCGTCTTCGGCTGTGTGATATGAATGTAGCAGGTCCGAAATCTCAAAGTCCATTACTTAGGTTTAGCTGTCCCCGAAAGATCAAGCTGCAGAATACAGACCGCCGGCGGTGCCTGATCCTTCAGTGTTCCCACAGCTTTGGCCATGGGTCTCTGCGTCGCCATGATCGCTTTCGTCCGCCTGCCCAGCCTCAAGGTGTCCTGCCTCCTGCTCTCGGGGCTGCTCATCTACGACGTCTTCTGGGTACGTCTCCCCACCCGCATATCATGCCCCCCCCCCCCCCCGAAACCAGGGTTTATTGATCATTAACACGAGTACAATTAGAAACGTGTAAGACCTACAGAGATTGGTTCCTGTCTTAGCATAAACGTGTTCATTTGGGGTCCTTTATAAAGATCCCTTACAGATTTCAGTACAGTGATCCTAGCCGCCTATCGCGGAAGTTAGGTTTCAGACCCATGAGCGATAAGTGAAAATCCGCGATATAGAAAGACCATATAAATAAAAATTTTTTATATAGTTTAGCCTTTGTAAACACATATATGTGGATGTTAGGCTATGGATATGAGTAACATAATAATAATAATAATAATAATAATATAATATGTAATATGTATCTACATATGTATATACAGTGATGCATCGGAGAAAAATCCACAATATAGCGGGGGCGCGATAGCTGAACCGCGATATAGCAGGGGATCACTGTATTAATTAACAGGTAATCGAAAGCATGCGTACATCCTGACAGCAAGAGTTAGCAATGTGATTAGCCTGCTTATTAGCGTGTTTGACTCTAATTTACCGAACTCCCACCATCTTAATGGCTGACCATCCTCGCCTAGGCCTCTGTAGCTGAACGGATAGCACCGCGAAGGCCAATTCATACTTTTTATGTGCTTTTGGTCGCACACAGGGTGACGTGACACATTTCATCCAGGTTTCGCGCCGGAGAGCTGTAGGCGGTGCCTGTGTAGCCCACAATTTTGTCCGGCAGAGATCATGCACGTCCGGGCGAGTCAATTGTGCGTGTGCAAAATAATTGACTAGGTATTTCCCCTAGGTGGCAGCACCGAGTTTCACAGTGCAGTGGTCAACCAAGAAAGAGTAGAGGTAGAATAGTTGTAGTCGTAGTTGTGGTGAACAGCTGCATAACGTGCTGCGAAGGTACCCACATATCTAATTTCTCATACTATCCAGACATTATACCACGCTATACACTATTTTAAAAAGCAGCAGCATTCCGACATTTTGGCGAAACACTTCACTGAGCTGTGGTTGGGGGGGGGGGGTCTTCCCAGCTAATTTTGTCGTAAGGATTTCAGAATGCCTTGATATGCGGTGTGACCTTAATACTAAGCCTTGAATACCTTTACAACTGTTCAAAGTTTACTTCACTGCTTGTATTTGTGGTTTTTGCAATACATCTGCCCTCTCCTGGTCTGGTTGAGTATCACCGCTGTATTCATGCACAGGTCGCAATCATTTGCAGCCAATGGGTGCTGATGGGTAACGCGACGTGCGTGTGAAGGGGGGGGGAGCCTGGCGGGGTTGCCTGGACCAGGCCTCAGCTTGTCCTGCGGTGTCAGACGTAGGGAAACTGCGCAGTGGGGGCCTGGGCTCCGATAGCCACGCTTCTGGGGTAACGACCACCCCTTCTGCCCCCAGGTCTTCTTCTCAGCCTACATCTTCAACAGCAACGTGATGGTGAAGGTGGCCACACAGCCGGCTGATAACCCCCTAGACGTTCTGTCCCGCAAGCTGCACCTGGGGCCTAGTGTGGGCCGGGACGTGCCCCGCCTCTCGCTGCCCGGCAAGCTGGTCTTCCCCAGGTAGGAGAGACAGCCGCCTCTGGCCCCGCCGGCCGTGACCAAAAGACCTCGCAGCTTCTCGCCTTGCTTTCAAGCAGGCGGCCAATGTTTCCAGTCTGTATATCAACCGTGCAGCTGCCTACCCAATAGAGGGCAGCAGGGAGCCTCGAGTCAAGGGCACAAGGCCAGGGACGCCCAGGCAGGATGCTGAGCACATTCACACATTATGGCCCTTTTAGAGGCTTGTTCTCCTACCAGCATCTCATTTGGGCTGCAGGAGAAACCTTGAGGAAAACCACTGAACACGGGGAGAACGCACACATCACTCAGCCATAGCAAGCGCTGCCCCACTATATCCTCTGCTAAATGTCTGTGCCACGCTTTCATGCCTTGGATTTAATTCATAAACAAAACGCTCTTTGGGGAATCAGTCGTGTGCATTCTTCTGTTTGTTGCTCCGCCCTCTGACTTTGGCCCCGCCCCCTAGTTCGACAGGGAGCCACTTCTCCATGCTGGGCATCGGGGACATCGTGATGCCAGGCCTGCTGCTCTGCTTCGTTCTGCGCTACGACAACTACAAGAAGCAGGCGGGCAGCGAGCCGCTGGGCCCCCCCAACATGTCGGGTCGCATGCAGCGCGTCTCCTACTTCCACTGCACTCTCATAGGATATTTCGTGGGTGAGTTTGTGGGGGGGGAGCGTCGCCAGGGTAACGCCGCGTGTTCATCAGCACTCCGGCTTGTTTAGGACTCATCTTGCCGCTGTTCGATCTATCAAAGGGCTGCTGCTGAGGAATGGGGAATAGAGGGGAGAACCTTCCGGAAGGCCGTGGTTTGGAGCATTAGGATTCGCTCTGGCCGTGATCGTGGCGTTTCTGCGAAAAGACTGCCCTGTCCCTCACAGCAGTTTCTTGTGTCCTGAGGAGGACAGTCAGAACCGCAGGGAGCTGTCTTGGTTTTCAGCTGAGCTGATGTGCGCCTCCTTCCCACTGCCGCTCTCTCTCCATCCGCCAGGCCTCCTGACCGCGACCGTGGCGTCCAGGATCCACCGAGCCGCCCAGCCTGCGCTGCTGTACCTCGTGCCCTTCACCCTGCTGCCCCTGCTCACCATGGCCTACCTGAAGGTGCACCCGCAGCATAGTAGCGTAGTGAAACGTTTCCTGGCGGCGGGCGGGGTCGCTGACCGCGTCGGTGTCTCTGTGCACGCAGGGGGACCTGCGCCGCATGTGGTCGGAGCCCTTCCACGCGAAGAGCGGCGGCTCCCGTTTCCTGGAGGTATGATCCGGCGTCCAGGATCTCTGGGAGTGCGCGGAGGAGAGCCGGACAGGGTGGGGCTCCCCCTGAGCCGCGCCCCTTCCCTGGGCGGGACGCCTCCCTGCACGCGGATCTGACGACCGGATGCCCCGCCCCTCTTAAATCCACCCTGTGTCATCAGTTTGGCGTGTGACTGTCACTTTGACCGGAAGTCAGTTTCTAATCGGGGAGTTTTCATCCTCAGACATAAACCCCACCCCTCATCGAAACAAAAACAAGTATATATACATTTTGTTTTTCGTTGGGGGCCGTTCGGACAGCCGTGTTGGACATCGGTGGGACTGGCCGCTACTGGGGTCTTTTTAATTTTGCTATTCTTCTCTTCCCCATTTAACCGCCGTGCTCCAGGCTGAGCTGACAGTGGGACCGTGTGTGTCTGTGTGTGTCCGTGTGTGTGTGTTGGCCAGGGACCAGCAGAGGGATTCAGGAGAGCAGAACTTCTACAACTTAATTTCTGCATCATTTCTATGACACTACTCCTGACATACTTTTCATAATTCCCTTTTATTTAGTCGATGTTGTTCCTGGAGTACAGGTGTGTGTGTGCGCGCGTGTGCCCGTATTTGCAGTGAGGCAGCGTGCTGTGTGGGTGGCTGCGTGAATGCTTGTCCTTCCTGTGCGTCGTGGCCTCGGCTGCTCAAACAAGGACCGAAGGACGTGGTGGGTCGCGTGATGCCTGTCAGCCTCGCACCCGGGACAGCAGCAGCACCACGCCATGGTGGCTGAATCCGCCCTTTCTTTTCACAGACCTTTTACGGCTTTGCAGCCATTTTGCGGCATGGAGACGTTGGAAAGAGAACCAGACCAGAACAAAGTGTGTGTGTGTGTGTGTGCGTGGGGGGGGGGGGGGGGGGGGTTGCCAAATGGAGTGAGTGGTGACGACAGTCATCAGAATTTGTCCCTGTCCTGGAGTGGCCCCGCCTGCTACCCCCCAGTCATGGGCAGGTGTGTGCAGCTTACTGGTCTGAGCCTGGGTCACGGCATTGCGAATGGAGCCCTTTGCACACTGGCTGCCATGGCCTCCAGAGGTGGATGGGGGAGAGGAGGACAACATATAGACTCTCACTGCAGTAGGCATTGTAATGACAAAATAAAGATATGGATTTTTTTTTTTTTTTTTATGAAAGGTTTTTTTTTTTTTTTAAGAAAAAAAACTCTTATTTGTATTGTGTTCTCACTTTGTCTTTGTGCTATAGTTTAGGCTTTTTGTTACACTCCGTCCCATCCTCACAACAGAGGGCACCAGCTCTGGAACATCGCCATTATTTCAATGGATTCTGTTTGTTTAACGCAGAATAAAAAAAATTTGAAAATGTGTGCGGCATGGATCCTGGTCACGTGACCCTAAAGGCGTCGCCTGATAGGGCGAAGGATTGGCTGTAAATAAAGACTCTAACTGTACACTACTGTGTTTGGTGTGGTCTGTCTCCTGGGTTCGGTCTTTGGATGTAATACGGTGCCGGTGATTTGTCACCCACCGATATACGTTTGCGCAAACCGGCAAAGTTTTTTCTGCTCTATAAACAAGCACAATGCAGTAGGAACGATGTTGGTTCCTTACCCATTGTCGTTACTTGTTGCTACGAGTGGGGAAATCAGCGGGAGTAATAATATTTTGCATTTTTCACACAATTTTCGGTTTTTGATATACGTTCCGTGGGATTATTGCATATTTAGTATTGTAAAACGATTACTTGTGATTGGTTCGTTCCCTTTGCACGTTTATTACGATACACCACTGGTTTAACATTTAAAGTATATTTAAGGTGAACGCTAATCGAACCTCTCATTTTTGTGTAATGACAAGACGCAGAGTTAATCTGAATAAGCGGATATAGAAACTGGATGGATGGAATGTAAAACGCTATCCAGCGATCCGTCGCCCAACAAGAAAACACGCGGTTGCAAACGGCTGAGGAAAAAAGGTGCAACGACACGGAGAGAAGTTCAGGTTAACCGACTGCATGCACGGTAACCGGCGTTTTCATAGATACTCACTTGTTAAAATGACTAATCCGAATATATAACGCGGTATTCTGCATACATACATTTATACATTTCAATATAGGATAGAAATATAAAATATTTTAACCGGGGCTCTTCGCTACAGCTTGAGGATCAAAATTAACACTACATTTAATTCACAAGAAATACAATGTAACACCTCGCTATTCAGTGTTCAGTAAATTTAAAATCATTAAAAATAGGCCTACACTTTTGTTCTTAAAATGACCAGTTGTACTAGTTTTCTCTTCTGGAATGTTCATATTTTTACAAATATTTCGTACGATTTCTCCCAGTAAAACCGCGAATAATACTATATGTTTAATTTATTCATTCGTTAATTTGTCATTACATTTCATAACCGAACAAATCTTAGTAGTCAAGTCTCTGAGTGCAGGAAATATAAAATTGTATTTAATTATTTTAAAAATATATATTTCAGTCAATTGTGTTACAGCGATATTTCTTCAGTCATTTCAGTTGTTTTTTGAGAAGTTTCTGTAATCGTTTCATAACAAGAAATTTACACTCAATATACCTTAAAGAGATGTTTTTAAAAAATCCGCTTTTCATTAGATTCAATAGATTTACTGTTTTCTCCAGGCGAAATGATTGTCTAATATATTATTATGCTATAAATAAATTGCGAATTTATTATGACAACCAAATCATATGTTAAGCAATGCTGGGTGACGATACAACAATAAAGTGTAGATGTCAAAACGTACGATTTGATTAAATTTAAATTTAATAAAGTGATGCATTAGAAACATTCCAGACGACAGTGAAACTCAAAGATGAAAATGACGGTTGTAACAGGATATCCTCATTTTATGTTGAAACAGGCTGTTCCAGTCTGTGCCCCCGGGTCATTAACCAAGACGTGTTTCTCCGTGGCGTTTTCACGACCTAAGTTCTGGATGCGCGCACTCGATGCGCCGCTTTTAACGCACCACTAGAGGGCAGAATAGCCTGCGGGTAGTTTTAATCTCACCGCAAGCTGCATGCATATTCCTGCTCTGAGGTCAGACGTTTCTGCTTTTGCCCCTTTCTTCTGCAGGGTCTGGTATTCATTCTTCTCGCTATGAGTGGACCTGACTTACGGTGAAGACACACATTTTGTAGATGTCATGTATTTTTTGTGCACAGGCCAGTGTTTCAGCATTCAGTTCATAAGCATGTGTTCCGCTCTTCAGCCCTTTCCGAATCCTTTTCGTCCCCGGTCTTCTGCTGACACCGCAAAGCCGCCCACCCCCACCTCTGAGCACGACGGGTCCTCCATTCTCCATCTCGGGGTGGGGTGAAAGGGTCGCGAGGCAAAAGGCTAGAGTGGATGGCTTTTTCGGACACTGCGGCAGGTGCGAGGGGCCTAATGTGAACTGGGACGCATAATCAATTCAATTCATCATCTCAAGAACAAGGGCCCTTTGTTCCAGCCACAATCACCAGTTTCTGTGAGGTAGTAGAGTATTTGAACCGAACACGCAGTAATTATAATATCACGCTGTCATTTATTAGTGTAACAGATGCTGCTTTGCAGGGACAGACACCTTACGATTGCACTACAGATATGAAGCCGTGACACCGAAGGCAATTTGCATTTCATTATATCACGAGGGACCGGTCCACCCTCGAATGGCCTGGAGCAGCAGGCCGGTCCCTGGCGGCTTTCATGTAAATTGGGAATAACGTATCTGTCCTGCAAGGGTGCTGTGTTGCGGGTTTGGGTCCCCCTTGCGCTGCTTGTGGAATTTGCACGTACAAGGTTTCCCTGTCTTCCCATAAGCTTCCACCAGGCCCTGTGGTTACTCTGGTTTCCTACCGCAATCCGAAATCATGCAGTTTAGGTCAATTAGTCACTCTAAATTGCCCAAAGTGTGTTATTGTCTGTTAAATGTATGTTGTTAGAGAGAGAGAGCGAGAGAGAGAGATGCCCAATAATGGCATCCCATTTACCTTTCCTCTTGTCCTACACTTCCTGCGTTGGGCTCCAGCCCCCCCTCCCCATACTGATAAAGAGTTATGAAAAATGGATGGATGTGAATCCATCTGTAAAAATCAATAGACAAATGGTTTCTGTAGTGAGCTGAGAGAGTTCAGCTGGGACCTGAACGTTCCATGCTTGGATCCCAAAAGGAAAGGTGTTGCTGGCAGTTTAAACGGCTAATTTGGGAACAAATGACGTTCATCAATAACTACAAGTGTGACTGTGGAGGTCCAGGATTCAGGCAGGGTGCCTCTGAGAAGAAACTGTCACTCAGTCAGGATCAATGTGTGTTTATGTAGGTCCTGTCCCAGGGCAGCCGGCCCAAAGCTAACGACCAAAACGGCACGGCAGTCGGACATTGTGGTCGTTAATGCTGCAGAGTATCAGTGTCCGAGCATAAAAGAGCAGAAGACATCCAATGAGCGGGAACACAAGTGATTGCTGCTCTCCGGTGAAATGATATCTGTCTGGCTTTGTAAAGCCAGAAATGCATTTAATGCTGGGAATTTTATGTGACGCTAATCAAGTTTTTTAAGCATTGCGACGGGGCTCCAAGATGTCAGCTTGTGACTGGTGCAGTTAGCTAGTCAGAACCAGGACTCCGTGGTGACCTTGCTTATCCTCCTATCCCTGTCTTATATCAGTGTGTATAATTACACAGCGGTGATGTCGTGCAGCATGCAGATGAGACCCTATAGCTAGGCTAAAGAAACCACAAAAAAAGTTACACCTGCTCATCCAGGGAAGGGATCAGACTTCCGCCACTGACACCAATGACAGAGACAACGTACAATACGTGTTCTATTCTGGTAAAAACGTGCAGGACATTTTTCTGCACCTAAGTTGGTCTCTCTGGGGGTGATTCCTGGCATTACAGCACTCCTTCTCCATGCTGTGTTTTTGCGGGAAACCCAGTGCTGTTGATTTAAAAAAAAATACTCAAAGCAGATTTATTGCTTCCGATTGCATTGGGGGAAAAAAAAAGGGGGGGGGGGGGGGCTGAAACGCAGCACGCAGACCTGCGATCGACCCTCACCCAGTCCCCCTCCCTCCCTTTGCTTCCGGAGAGGAAGAAAGTGAAAGAGAGGCAGAATCGCAGGGGCAGTGGGATGAAAGGAGAGGACGTGGGGAGGGGGGGTTGTGGTGGTGTAGGGTTTGGGGGAGGAGAGGTCCATAGGGGTCACAGATTGAAATAATGAAAGGACCAGTGGACGTTCCAGACCCTGGGCCTCCTGTCCCACTGACTCATGGGGGGGCACTGCACACAGCCACACCCGGCCCATGATGGGGGGGGGTCACACAGAAATCTCATCAAGAGTATCCATGGTGGAAACACACTCCGGCAGATAAGCCAGTTATTTTACCTGGTAAAACCCCATCACCTCCTGGGAAGTGACACACTGGTGTGAAGCAGTCTGGGGTTCACACTCACTACCCTACTGCCGTGCACCTGGTCTCATGCCTCGTAGGTGGTCCTAACGAATTTAGGGTGTGTACATGTGTGTGTGTGTGTGGTGGGGAGACTCCTAATTAAGCAGCTTCTGCTGGTCTGTCAGAGGGGTGTGGCCACCCAGCTCACAAAAGCCACTCCTTCTGTTCATAGTGCATTATCTCTGATTGGGTGGGGGGTGGGGGTGATCTTTTCGGAGCCCTCCCCTCCCTCTAGCGTGGGTTTCCAGGGCTGTTCGTGCGAGGCCAGTCTGGTTTTTGCCACTTGACCCACTGGGGCCATGCAGACAGTAAGTGGACAGGCAAAAATTTCTCCTGAAAACTGTCTGAGGGAGTAAGGAAGAGGAGGAGAGGGAGAAATAGCAGGAAGAGGAAGAGAAGGAGAAATAGCAGGAGAGAGGAAGAGGAAGAGAGGGAGAAATAGCAGGAAAGAGGAAGAGAGGGAGAAATAGCAGGAGAGAGGAAGAGAAAGACAGAGAGTGGGAGAGACAACGGGAAAGAGGGTAGACACTTTTGTGGATTTTATTCTGACATCTCAAACATCGTCATTTTCTGTGTCTTAAAGGTGTCCATTAACCTGCCTGCTGGGGACACACAAAGTGCAGGCTTAAGCACAGGGCTACTTTGTGTCCTGTGACGGGACAGACATTGTAATCAGTCCTTTGTTGGACTGCCATCAATCACAGGGTAGTTTTTCCATCAAGAACATCAAGGTTGTTCTTAACTCATCTGTGTAATTCTTTTTTTTTTTTATCTCGCCTTAAATAAAATATCAGAATAATCTGAAGTGCCACAGAAGAACTCTGAATACTGAATAATCACAATTATACACTCCATTTTAAATTTACAGTCTATTTAAGATCTTAATTATCTGTAATCCATTATCTGAATTTAGTTTATTGAAATTCTTTTAAAATGGCATTTTAGTATATGTATCAATCTTAAAATTTACAGTTAAAGTAGTTTTTCCAACTATAGTAATATTTTGGACTATTTTCAAATAATAGTTTAATTGAAACGAACTATGCGTGCATTGTGAGCAGAGGATATAATGCAACAATAACCGTTTTTTGAATTTAAAAGCAGTCGTTGGAAAAACGATCTGTTAATTTCTTTCATTAAAAATATGTGTTTCATCTCACAAAATGTGTTAAGAATGTATTCCTGTTAAAATAAATTATATCTCGGAGCTATTAGAAAAGATTTCAAATATCAAATATATGAAATTATTATTTCTTAAATATTTTTTTAGTTTTACTCTTACGAAATCCGAATAAAATCAAGATAAAATCCCAGTTAAACAAATATAAAAAGCAAGATGTAAGCAAAAAAATTTTTTGATAAGAAACTTTTCCAGATCTTTGTTTTTGAGGTCATATTTATAAGAAGATTGTTCCGTATATGTCATCGTACTGTTTTGTCTAATTTTTCAATCGATCTGATTAAATTTTAGTTTGAAACATTAATATTTTGTAGCTGTAATTGACGTGAGTCACATTCATTTTTTTTTTTTTTTTTAAAGTTTCTTTACCGGATTTGCTTTTCTCAAAACACGTTTCCTCGCACTTGTTAAATTATGTCAACGCTTAACAAAATGTTAAGGAGTTTATTATAATGATCGATTTCCTTGCCTTACAATTTTATGTAAAACCGCAACAAAGAATTTGTTTCTAAATGTGAATGCAGACGCATACCTCACTGTAGCAGTTCCGGATAAGGAACTTGTTCAAAGGTACAAAAGTAGTTTATTCAGGAACTTCATCTCGCAACCATACCCATAAATTAATTGTGTATTAAAGGCAGTATATGTGAATCGTATTCTACTTCATTAACTGAAAAAATAGCTTGATTTATTTTTTAAAAATCATTTTCTATTCACACTGTTTTCTTTTTTGTTGGTTGTTATATCGAAACAATTTGAAACACCTTATTTTCAACGGCTAAAATACGGAAAAGCATAACTGCCTTAGTTTGGTGGACCAAGTTCCAGAACATTTCAAATGGTTTTAAACTCCAGCGTAGCTGAATAAATCATAATACGCGGGTGGCTGTTGGCTGATTAAATCAATGCCAGGTTTGTCCTGTTATCCAGTTTTGTTTTGCTATTCACATAGAAATCATAAGTCTTTCCACTACCGTATTAAATTGTTTTGCTAAATAAATCAGTATTAGTTTCGCAAAGGCATGGAGATGTACTGCTGGGTGGGACACGTGTTCGCGGAAGGAGCCAAACCCCTAACGCCCCCTACAACTTCGGAGGACTTTCCGCTTTGCGCCGGTGGAAACAACGAATCTATCATCTATCCAACCTTTAAACGACATCCTTTGATCAGAGATATATTTTGATTTCTCATCGAATTGCTGTAGCTGCTGAAGATATTCGAAAATGCCATTGACAGCTGAAAAAATATGTAAAATAAATATTGAACAGTTCAATAAACGAGTATAAATGATGAATAAATGAGTCCTATTATTTTAAGTATAAGCTATTTAAAATATTGTTAAAAACAAATTATACTATATAATTTACATTTATTCTTACTATGAACATTTAAAACAACAACAGACAATTAAACAAAATTTTTTGTTGACATCACTATGAAATGTACAGGTGTATGTATGACAGAGATGGAAAATATGTGCATTTCTGCTCTAATATGATTTGGACATTATTGCAAAATTTGATTATGACTTCATTTACTTGTCTGAGCATGCCTGAATCCTGAAATGTGCTCTGTAATCCACTGAAAGCCCCCCCCCCCCACCCAACCACCCCAGTGAGGCCACACCCACGATCGCATCAACAGTTCTGATAGGCTGTCCTTAGATGTCTGCAAGATGTATCCACCTCTGCCTGGCGCCACTCGGCCCGGGAAACCCTGTGGCTCCTCAGCAGCGCGTCCCCAGGACCTGGAAATTCCACAGGCCTTGACCCTCCCCCCATTCCCCCCGAGGGTGAAAGGTCGCCACGGGGTCAAGCAGTTTCCCCTTTCAGTACCAACAGAGGCCTTTGATAAGGGTGAAATGTGGAGCAGCCCTGGGGAAATATTTCAGATGTCTCAGGTAATGGTAATGAAGCGTCCCATTAATGGGCGGCAGTGTCAGGTGGATCATCGCGTCATTGTCGTGTGGCGTCCCTGTCTGCTCAGCTCCCTCAGAGACGCTGTTCCTGGAGTCACAAAAACCTGAGGCGTTCCAGCCGGACCCGGGATCCCACGATATCCTGCTGCCGATCATGTTCGCCTCTCACCATCCTGCTTTTGCGAAGATCAGACGTGCCCATTGCTTATTTCGGTTAGTGGGAGGGGGTTTGTTTGTTTGTTTGCTTTGTTCATTTGTTTGTTTGTTTGCTTTGTTCATTTGTTTGTTTGTTTGCTTTGTTCATTTGTTTGTTTGTTTGCTTTATTCATTTGTTTGTTTGTTTGCTTTATTCATTTGTTTGTTTGATTACTTGGCAGATGCTTTAGTCCAAAGTGATATAGGGGTGAGGCAGATATTTCTTAATGATCATACAGATGTCAGCAGCAAATATAGGTACAGGTGTAGATGAGCTGAGCTTCCAGTGAGTGACCAGTTACAAATATAAAGTTTAAGGATCTAACACTGATCTGATAATTCGCTATATTCATTCCATGCGGAAATTTCAGTTTTCTGACAGGGCTTCGGTTTTGAGGGGAACACGAGCACGATAGTGGAAAAGAGTGAAAAAAGAGAGTGAAAGGAGGAAAATTACATCATAAAATGGGGGACCTTGGCACCTCAGCCAATCAGAGGGCTAGCTGTGCATCCAATGCGCTGCGTGGTGTTGTTACTTGTCAGCTGGTCACTGTGATGGACCACTATTTGAGTTACAGTCTCCTGAACTTCCCCCTCATCCAATGAGGCTGGATGGCCCCAATGCAGATTCAAAGCCAGATGAGACCCCCCCCCCCCCCCACATCCGGTCAGCAGCTTATCGACCAGCATCCTGATCCCACGTTTCCTTCCTAACTGTGTCGATTCCCTCCCTCCTTCACGGCGGCTGTCCTGTAGACCCCCCCCCCCCCCCCCCCCCCCCCCCCCCCCCCCCC
>JAODLC010000027.1:141843-160597 GCA_026781145.1 Hippopotamyrus pictus | reverse complement strand
ACAAATACAGAAAAAAATCTACTTCATTAGCCTTTCTCAAGTCATCAATACCTATCAATGCCAACTGGGCTCCGGTCAATAGCCATTCTTCTGGGGGGAGAGAAATGATGAGTGGAGACACTGCGGTGGGGGAGGGGCAGAGGGAGGAAGACAGAACATTCTGGAGAGGAAGGAAATGGGCAAATGAAAATCCAAAGCACCAGAGAGCTTCACGTTTCTGCAGCGATGGCAGTGAGAATCATATTATTGACAGCATTCGGATACGAATCCCAGAGACGGTCCTCTCCACGGACCCCCTGCACCTCACCTCCACATGGCCACTTTAAAAGCCCCTCCCTGACCGGGGACACCGACGTGTGCGAATTAGGAAGAAGCACCTTATCTGGTAGAAAATTTTATTTTAAAAACAATCCAGTACGGGAAACATCGATTTAAGGAGACATTTTTATCGCCTGTGCTCTTCATTGCTTCTGTCTGGCACAAAGATGAGCGAGAAGGGGATATGATTACGCTAAAAGATGAGGAAGGACAGCAGATTGGCTCACATTCATGCACATTGCAGTGTTTTCTTCTGATCTTCAGCCTGATACTGTTTTGGTTGATTCATTCTGTCATTTTTTCTTATTGAAATTATTACTGAATAACAGTAACCAGAAAAATCAGACTGACAGACATCAAAATAATTAAATTCAAACCAATTTTTATTATTGTGCACAGATACAAAAACATACAAATAAGCTGAAAATCATTTATATTTCTTAATTAGAAGAAAAGGAAATAATCATAAACATGCCTGACTATCGAAACATGTAAAGATTTTGTTCATGGCTATAACAAAAATAACCAGATACAATAATCTCAATGATACTAAAAACAAAACAGACATGAACCAGCATTACTGAATGGCAATATAATTTTGGATCACCCTTTCAAATTTAATTGCTTTCTTCCTCACAGAAAAATAAAATGCCCCCCCCCCCCCCCCCCCCCATTTTAAATATATACTGTTCAAATAGCAAGCTAACAAATAGGATAGAGCTGTAAAGCATAAGGAAAACTATAAGAAATTTATAAGAAAATTTATAAGAAAAGGAATGACACCTTCTGCCTGAATATTTGTTTTCTTTATGAGGGGTCCCTGTCTTTTGTATTTGTCAACATTGCTTTAAAATTAAGGACATCATTAAAAATAGTAATACAGTAACATCAATAAAGATAAAAAATAACAATAAGAAATTTAAATTGCAATTTTAATTGTAAAATACACGTCATTTTATATTTCAAAATAGGATCTCTTACTTAAATTTAAACAGAAATAATTAAACATACAAAAATACATGCAACATTTTTTGTGAGTGTAAAAAAATAAATGATTCAGTATTTCAATATATTTACAAGTATAATTATTATAATCAATCGTTTAAAGCAGATTTATGGGAAGCACCACCTTACACAATAATGCTATTACTATGCTTGATTTATAGTAGATACATAATCATAATAAGGGAAAAATATCACAATGTCAATCTGCAGTAAATAGTTATTCATCCCCAAGAAACGGAAGTTAAACATCACAGTAATTAATACAAATAATATTTGCAAAGAAATGATACAATTCCTTTTTAATTCTTGTTAATTTTACACAGACCATCTGGAAGTTAGTGTACATTATAAAGTTTATCCATGAACCTGCTGTTGAACATTATACCTTGGTGCCAATTACACGGTACGTGTCCTTTTTATATCTGAAAACATCCTGCTTTTTTCTAAGACGGTTACCAAGGATTTTCTTTGTCTACTAACGCCACTGTTTACTATTAACACATTGCTATTTGCCATTTTATCTGTCTCAACCTGAAATTAAACGTTCATGTAAAAGAAGTAAACACAAAACTGTTAATTTCATTTACAAACACAAAGATTTCCCAAAGAAACAAACGTTTCGTTTTACTGCAGTGGGATGAGAGATTACATTTATTTATAATTGCTGATGTGCACAATATCACTAACAACATTTTTTTTTTAACTTTTACATACAGATTTACATACATATTTTGATAACATTTTATTTTTACTTCGTGTTTCTATGATATTGAGTAATTCATGATACACACCCTGCATTACTGGCGTGATGTTTACTGAAACATCTAAGCGTGCACTATAAGAATCTCCAATTAGGAATCCTAAAGTCATGGGTTAAAGGGGTAAGATAAAGCCTCGATTTACCAGTATATTTTACTTGAAATGTATATTTAGCCGTAGTCTTCACAGTGATCCAGTGAAGTTCTAAAGACCGGTATAATTTAGTCGAAGTCGAAATGCAATCGTGGCAACGAGTATGAACATGGCGGTAGCGCAACCCTAACTAGCCGATGTGTACTAGCCACACCCCGGTCTTATGCCCCCCCCCCCCCCCGACTCTTTCAAGTAGTGTTTACTCCGTTGGAAAAAATGTTCAACTTAGACCCGTGAATTAACTGCAAAAACGCGCAAACGAAATGGAGAGAAATGGCTTTGTGCCTAGCAAATATAACGTTACAACATAAATTTCATCTGATTGACTGTCGCTGATATTTGAAAATAAATTGGAATGCAAACTGGGATGTGAGGTATTTACAACGTTTCCAGAGCTGAATGTAGTTTTAAAAAGTGGGACACCTCATTTTTCTGCAAGAAACAAGGGCAGCCTATGTAATGAATTGAAAGAAACTAAAGTTTAAAATTTCAATTGCAGAATAGGCGCTGTCAGTCTTTAATTTTCTTATACAGTTATCACAACCGTGCACACAGTACTTTGGTTACACTGCGACCAAGGTCCCTTGTCTTGATGAAAGACAGATATATTTAAGAGGCTGAAAATAACAGCGTATAATCACAAAAAATACGGCAAGTTATATGCATTCAGTCAACTAAGCAAAAGGCAAGGCAAATTGAATGTTTTCTCATCAAAAAAGTCAGCAGTTTTTTAATTCAATTATGACTTTGGCCTATATCGCCTCGACATATATCAGCACTCACTTCAGCGTCACTGAAAACACCGCCAACAATAATAACATGAAAAACACAATTATGAGACACCTGGCGTGATTGCATAAGATTGCGTTTACTGGAAAAAAAAAACGGATGTCCCGCCCTCATAATAGCTCGTCTCCTTTGCGAGACCTCAAAACCCTCCAACCACAGGCTGGACGTGCGTAAGCCCTCCGTTTTGCCAGTGCCCCACGGATTGTTTGCGTTTAAGGCACTCCCAATTACATCTAAGTCGATGGACAGCAGAGATGCGTAAGAAATGTCTGTGTGTATACACACAGAAAGCTGCAATGCGATTACCCTACCTATGCTTTTTTCAACTCACTTTTTCCACATCCGTATCTACTTTTGAAAAATACTGGGCATGACATAAAGTAAATAAAATCATCGCTGGTTCGTTTCGTACTTGCGCCCAACTCTATGAAAATTTAGTTCTTAAAATATTAACATCTAAATCTCTGCGTGCACCTGAAATCTGAACGTAGGAATACATGGAAAATGTTACATTTAATTAAAAAGGGACTGCCCTACGGTTATTTATTTCCATGCTACTATACAATACAAACTCAAAAAAATGTGTAATTAATAGATACACGTATCCATGGGTGTGTTTATGTATCTGGGAATAAACAGTGAATGATTGCGCAACCACGTGCGTGTTCCAACAAACGGAAAGCGACGCTGCACTCCGTAAAATCATACAACTACTAACCAGGAACCTACCAGGCACCGAGAAAACAGTGACCTGGTGTACGAGAGTCATTGGGACATTTCCAGTTTGTGACTGCATGGGTTCAAAGCACATGTGACATCAGTCAGCACAGTTTAATACGTGGTTACCGAAGACGAGTCTTACTCTCACGACGTTTCGGGACAAAAACAATATGGATCAAGCGCGATTATTTGTCTTGTGTTTCAGTGTCTTTCCTTCTTTCGAAAAACCCCGCGTTTTCTATTAAAGTCCCCCGTCTTCGCACAATCCTTTCTCTTTCAAGTGTTCGCAAGTGTGTAAATATGTAAAACTCCCCTTACCTTTATTAAGTGTTGTCGCCACTACATTGTGAATTGAATCATATTTCACACACCGCAGCCTATGCAAAGCTGCCCGATTGTCTGCGCTTGTTCCCGTGAGTGTTTCCTAAGTGTATGTGACCGCTATTAAAGAATATAAAAGAAATGGTTACTTGTTTAGAACTGTAGCTTGCAGCTATTTCGGAGTGAATAAATTATTACGAACCTAGAAGACTGGAGAGAGAGAGAGAGACCGACCAACAGGAGCGTACTTCCCCAATCTTTGTGTCCCATTGAATTCACGCCCTGCCTTACATCAAACGCTTTTTTGCCGACCAACTGCACAATCCAGTTCCCGCATGTCACTGGTGAGGGGGTAACCAAAGGCGGGTCCTTTCCAGTGGACAATACCATTATTTCAGCTCCCGTGGCTTGGAATGCCACATTTTACAGCCCATTGCTCTCCTCCAGGCGTCGAGCGCTATCTGAGCGCTGCCACCTTCGATTCCTTCCATCTAGCCCATTTGGGGAAATATAGTTAATACTACCAATGGCATAAAGAAAATTACGATAAATGTTAAGGCTTCGAACATCACGTTAAACGCACCCATATTATTATTATTATTATTATTATTATTATCGGGCAATTATGTCTTTTTTTTTCATTCGCAATGGTAGGATTTCATTTAGTTCACACAAATCCACATACCACACCCAGTTACTTCAAGGGGTTAACCCCAAAAGCGTTGGACACCAGCATAACCAGAAAACGGATTTTGTGGAATGTATCTACTACAAGTCACGTGTTGTCACCGGAGTTTCCATGTGTCGTTCCCATAATGCTTAAGCCGTTCTATAGCCTTATCGTGAGGTGGCCTGTTTTGACTGAATGGTTTGGCTGCTGAACTGCTGTGGTACAAAGACAACCACAATCTTTGACCTATACCAAACTGAAAATAAAAATGATGCTTGTAAGACTGTTTCACACTTTACGAAAATCCAAATATCCTTGCCACCTAGGCTACATCCGACTTAATCCTTAAATAGTGATTTATTAATATTTTGTCCGAAGTATCCTCATAAGAAAATACTTTGCCAATTTATTGTAAAACCTTTAATTGATGCATTGTAGTGTAGTGAATAATTATCAGATACAATGATTTTGTCCTAGACCTGTTAAAATTGTGTGTTTTTTACCTTTAAAGTAATTATATAAATAGGCTACAACAATGATTTAATATTAATTCAACAGTGATTTAATATTCAGTCTAAATCAAGGAAAGGGGCTATTGTTAAGAGGAGAAGCAGAATAAGGAATTATTTAAAATAATGATAACCACGGATCACGTGTTATTTCAGTGTCACTTCCGTTTTCATTCTTTTCATCGTTAGAAAAATATCTACAAATAATTTTATGTTTTCTAAAACGTTTATTACAATTAAATACAATAGGCAACGCTTCATACAACACACACACATTCATATAAATATTTGTGCAGGTATCATGAAAGTTGCTGTCCCATTTCACCGATGAACTGTTTTCAAATTTTCTCTGATTTGTGTAAGGATTCAAAGGGAGGGGGGATCACAAACTATATTATAAAGAAGCATGTTGATAAATTAGCGTATGTGTTAAGCTTACTGTGAACGTACCTGTAGATGGTTTAATAGTTTAATACAACGGTAATGTATATAGCCTATAAAGATTAGCTGTTTTTTCAAGATAATGCATCACTCATATGTAAGGTTGACAGGGAGATAGCAGAAAATGTAGTAAGTGAAAATATAGTGGCATTCCGAAACAGAAGCGTGACAAGGGATTTGTGAATGGAAGACAGTAATTGTATATTCATTGTTGAAATAAATATATTCTATGACACTTTTGTTACATGACCAATCATGGAACAGATAAATTGATTAAATATCCCGAAATTCAACCAATAGCATGTCATGTGGCAGAGACTAGCGCAAGAAGCAGCCAATAGAAAAAAAGCATGCAAATAAGGAATTTGCTACAGCAGGATCTGAATGTCAACTAGTCAAAGATGGAGTCTGGAGCCGAGAGGCCGTGAGGCTGGCCGTGGACGATTGGCTTTTTTTTTCTCGTGGATCAGCGAGATGAAACCCTGCGGTCGCTGTTAGATAAGATGGAGTAAAACCCGAGGAAGGCGAGGAAACGAATTTTCAGTGGTTTACAAGACGCGTTTCCTGTATCTTTTGATCAACTTTCCCCCCTTTGCCTTGCGGATTGTCGCTCTCTTGGCTAGGTACCATTCATGAAATTTGGGGGTCCTCGCTCTGTTTGTGAGTAGCATCCGGGTGATTGAGCGGAAATGGCGGGAGCTCAGGGCGAAACGGGGAAGTTGGGGTGGAGAGGGATGGGAGGTAACGGGGGTCATTTAAATGGATTAGGTGTGCGGGCTGGTATTGCGCGTTGCATGTGCCTGTCTTATGCAAAGCAGAAAGCGTGATTTTTTTCTCAAGACTGGGCAGCCGGATTGAGATGGCGTGTACCCCACCCCTCCTAGGGAGGATTAAACGTCCCGTTTGCGTGAATATTTCTCTCCTTTTTTTCTATGCGTTGTTCTGCGTAGAGCGACTGATGTGTATTTGACAGAGATTTGTATTAATTCGTTTGTCAGGCAGATGGGAACCCCGGCTACTTTAAAAAGGTACGATTTAATTATTTCCAAAGTGTTGTTTGAAAAGGCATCGTTTGCTGAGCAGCTAGTTACGCTGGAAGCGCGATTTACCTTCTTGCAGTACGAGCCATGGTGTGTTTAGCAATCTTTTATTGTGTGTTGTGTTGTCGGTACGACTATGCCAGTGTTTGTACTGTATAAGTGATTTGATTTTATAGTATTCTTATCCGTGCAATTAGTTATATAATTATTTTTATAAATGCATAGTATACGTCTGTCTGTGTAATTTTAATGATCATACCTTAAATTGGCTGTATTAATGGGAATATGCGAAAGCAAAACTGTTAGGCCCAGTATTTAGAATGCAAATTAATGGTCTGCCTTGTGGGAATATTTAATACCTGATGCCAAACGTTTTTTTTAGTTGCCATTATTCCCGAACATTTTGTCTCTAGTGCAAACATGGGGAAAAGAAGACCGGTCTGCTTATTCTCGGGTCCAGCGTTTTGATGTAATGCAGTATCCAGATGTTTCAGTATGCTGTATCTTTGTATCTGTTTGTGTCAGGAGGGTCTGAAATGTTTGTAGAAGTGGGACAAGAATATTAGCTAAATGTATATATTTTTCGGAGCTCCAAGCATGCATTAAGGTATACGTGCAAATGCAGTTAATTTTCAGTCGAACATTTATTGGTTTTCGTTACATTGGTCCATTCTTGACTTGAGTCTACTACTTAACAGTGGAAATAACAAGCACCTATGAGCCCCGCCCATGAGGTGTCAAATTGCCCTTTTGGTAAAAGGAGTAAGAATAGTGTATGTTAAATTATGGCGTCTGGCGTTGCATAGCGGAATGTGCACTCTGTCCCATTTATTTCCGTTTTTTTCAGGATTTGATTTTCTACCTTAATTATACCGCAGGAACATTTCTCATCTGTTTTGTGAAATTCTTTCGGTTTATCTTTTTAAAGAAAATTGTAAGCATTTTTTTCAAGTGAAGTCATTTTGGGCTCGTCTGAAACGAACGCCTCTTTATTATACACATTAACTTAAAACGTACTCGCTTTGTTACTTGTTCATTTGTATATTCGAGTTAGCTTAATTCAAATGCGTATTGAAACGTTTTAATGCTGTGCATTAAACGAAGTGGACATATTTGGGAAGTTCAAGAAAGTTAAGAATTTCCTAAATGTTTTTTTAAAAATACGTACTTATAATAAAACACGCTAAAATCAAAGAGCTGTAATTTTCTCCACATGTGCTTATAAATGCTATATATGAATGATAAAAATCTTTGTTTTTTGAAAAAGAATAGCTAAGGTATGTCTGTGGCCTTATGGTTATGGTCTTGCTGATTTTTGAAGTAGAAATTTAGATAATAGTATTTTGGCTGGGACCTGCAGGAAAGGGCTTGTTCTTTTCACTGCTAAAGCACAGATTTAACCAAACCAAGCTCATGATGTGAAGTTGGTCTGTGGATTTTTCTGTAAAAACGTGGAGACGTGGAGATGTTCCTGGCTTCACTGATGTTGTTGTCCAAAGCCCTTTTTCTGTTGTACTACTGGAAATTTAAAATGAGCAGTGCAATATTAAAAGGGCATTGGCTGACAGATGCATAACACACCATAGCCCTGACTGCCCTTACTGTGAACTGCATCCTTTGTACTCAAAACAATTATATTCAAGTGTACAGAGGTATGCAGGTTTTAAAAATCTTAACTTCTTATATGTATGGCTAGGATTTGCTATATTAATTTTAAATTGTGGCCAAAGGTGAAAATGTGCTTCATCCTTGACACAAATTAATAAATAAATGCTAAACAAAAAAAGTTTTTTTTTTTTTGTTGCATAGATTTAATGGTGTAAAGGGGGCTCAGAATTGTAATAGATTGTGTAAAAGGGTATCTTTTTAAATTGCTATACACTAAGTAGTGTTAAAATGCAGCTTAAATATTTGCCTCTTTCAAAGCATGGTTTTAAGAACCAGTTATAACTGTTTTGCAAACAATGTATTTTTATCAGATGGAAGGACCCGATGTCCACATTGGGAAGGTGCCCACTGTAGTGCCTGTCAGAATGAAGGACGAGGGAGGAAAGATGCCTTCTCTCGTCATGTGCTGAGTGTGACTGCTGGCTCCCTAACTGAGTGGTGTACCGTGCGGAATCACACACCTGGAGCCTAGTGTGTTGAAACTGCACAGTTTTGCTTAAACACAGCTACGCATCAATAATGTGCTACACCCATTCGTACAAGTCTATATCATATTGTGCAAGGGATGGTGTCACTTCACTGGTGATTCTTATTTTTATTTTTTTTCTGATGCTGTGAAATGGTTCTGGTGGCTTTGTGTTTTGAGAAGGCAGCGATTTGGCCTACTCTTTGTGTTCTTGGTCTCCTTTGGGCAGGATATCGCCTGATCCCTTCGTTTTCTGATTCTTCTTTACCTGTCTTACAAAAACACCTCCTCCCCCAGTTATGTCAGTCCAGAAACTGCTGTAGCTGCACCGTACGTCTGCTTTAATTGTATATTTTTGTCATACGAGCGGAGGTCAGTTGCTCTGACGACGTTGCACTACTGTCCCACCGTTGAAGCAGTGCAACAGTATTGTCATAGCATTCGCCCTCCGTGCTCTCACCCCAGGAGAATGCAGGAGGATAAGGGTGAATGAGAAATCCTGTTTTTCTTTTTTTTTTTTTGGGGAGGGGGGATGGTGGTGGTCACTGGGAGCAAATGGCTGACTACATGTGTAAACAGTCACTGGCCCGGAGTGGTTGGGGATGTTTCTGAAAGCGGCATTGAGTGTTTGTGTAAAGTTTGTGTAAATGGCCACCGTCACTGAACACCAGAGGATGTGTGCATGTGAGTGCTGGTTTTTTACTCTTTGTGTTGCTTTAGGCTGAGCCTGATTCGCTGATGCTGTGTTTCCATTTGCTGTGAGGTTCTCTGACAATGTGTGTGTGTCTTTGTTTTTCCATCAAAACCATGTTTTAAGTGAATGATAAGGGAAAAAAAATCATTATCTGTTTTTCTTGTTTTTATATGCTGAAATATGTAGGTATTTGTTTGCTACTCCTGTTTTTAAATGGGTTTATGATTGTCTTGTAAATATGCTGCAGTGGGGAAATTATCGTGAGAAACACCATGAAGGGATTTCCGACTTCTTTTATTCCCCCTGATGTAATATTACAGGCAGCTGGGTATATTTCCTCATATCGTAAGCAGAAGGTTATGATTTGTGTATGTCTAGCTTGGAAGTGTTTGAGGAGAAATTTTAACACATTTGCCCATGGTACTAAATCTCCCATAAATTAAAGATGGAAAATTCAAGAGTTTTTATTCCTAGAATTCCGAGGGTTCCGGAATAACAAAGAGAACAACTTTAAATACATAAATCACTGGAGAAATATATATTTTTTTGTGCCATTAAATGAAAAGATATTTGTTTTTAAAAAAGCAGTTGTAATATATTAACAATATGTGTTTTCTTGAATTAAGGTTAATTCTCACTGACATTTTTTGTGTGTGTGTGTGTGTTTAGGTTAATGGAGACTAAATGTTAAAATGTTCATAATGATCCTTCATAGTTATGTGGTGTGTGGACTTTGCGGTGGAAGTGTCAGGAGTGCGTCGTCCCCGGAGCGGCGTGTGGTCTGTCAGTGCGTGCAGCACGCCGTCTCAGAGCACGACTAGAAAGACTGTAAGGAACTGCGGCAACGGAAGGACGGAACTGTTTTAGGAAAAGGGGGCCAGAGGAGCCCGCGAGGAGTGTGTGAGCCCACGCCGGGAAAGTGAGGGAGAGCGTCTGGCTGGTAGCAGGTCGGTGGGGGGAGGGGGCTTATTTTTGTGGAATGTGAGGAAGGCAGGACCTCCACCATGAGATGGGGAGGGGAGAAAGGGGGCTCAATCCATCCTTGGTCACTGAGCTGTTCAAAGACACCCTGCAAACACCATCGTGTTTTCACTGCAGAGGTGTGTGTGTGTGTGTCTCTCAGCAGCATCCTAGTGAATCTGTGGCTCGCTCTCTCTCTCTCTCTCTCTCGCTAAATTAAGCCCGATGTGACAGAGTATTCTCCACACTTCGTGTCCTCGGAGCAGAAGCCGGTCCTGATCGAAGGAACCGAACGTCAGGTTGCCGGGACTTCTCTGGCCTTCCGGAGATTTCCAACTCGGTGTCCTGAGCGCATACTTCAGTTCGAATGTGACGTGGAGTTTAAAGGACGCTGTGTAGAGCAAGCTGTGGCACTTCATAACGGCACACTTTATTTCCTCTATGTCGACACCTTCTGACCACCATTCCCAGTAGGAATATCTTTAACTGCACAGCTTAACAATATACAGAGTAACAACATTGTTACTGTTTTTGCCCCCCCCCCCCCCAAATACGTGAAGAAACCTTAAAAATCAAGCTAACATTGCTAATTATGTTAGATGGGAAACTGGTGGTGGTGGGGGGGGAGCAAGAGCGACCTCACATGCAGGAAGGATGATCCGTGGAGATGGCAACAGACGTGTTGCAGCTTGTTAGAATTTCTCTGTTGAAAATACCAGAATGTGCAGAACTGGAGAGTGTGAGCCTAGCCTAGCCGGGGCTAACATGTCAGGCAGTTGGCAGTGCAGCAGATCGCTGCTTATGGGGCTGGTTGAACTGGGTGCTTTTAGGTTTTTGAAGCCTTTGCTGTAGTCTCTCATTCTTGGATATCAGTCCCAACTTGCTCTGAGAGCCGTATACTTATGGCTGAAGTGCAGTTTTGGTTTGTATTGAGAAAATAGTTAGGGAAAGCAGTGACCAAATTTTGTGAGTGTGAAATTGTGAAATGCACCATTTGCAATCTACCCTAGTTGTGTAGCCTCTTTTATTCCTTGAAGTTGTTTATGCTCATGTATGAAATTATGGTGAAACATCCTAACCTGCGAATTGTTGGTCATTGTTTAAGTGACCCAGCAGACCGTTTAACGGGTTTATTTTAGTTTATTTACAAAGAGAGAATTTGCAGATTATAAACGCCACACAGGAGAGATTTGAGTATTAAACAAACTGAAGAGAAGCCATGATTTTACTATCTAGAGTTAGCTTAAATGTTTATGCAGAAAATAAAATCACAGCTTAATGCGCTAATAGCATGAAGTTATTTCAGAGGTTACTATAGATACCCTGATCTTGAGTCTAAGTACAACTAAACAAACTGAAATATGTGAAACAATATAGATTACTAGGTCACTACAGATAGTGTTCATTTCCCTGTGCAAAGAAACAGCAAGAAAATTATTTTGGAGGGCTAGATATGAAATGTTAATTTTAAAACAATTTCTTGGTGCTCTTGGTTGCCTGCTTTCTTCCATGGACCTGACCAGTCCATGCTAGTTTTCATAAAGTTGTTTTTGTTTTGTTTTTTTTTTTTTTTTAAGATTTGTGCAACACTGAAATTTTCTCAAAAGAATAGGTGGAAATTTTGCAATAGTTTTAGTATAGGGAAATTGCAAGATTTGGGAATGTTAAATTTGGAAAACGTAAAAATTTGTAAAAAGCTGTAATTAAAAGGAGTCTGTTGTGCTTATCAGATTAGATGATCAAAATAAATTTGGAAGGAATGCCATACAAACAAGTCAGGTGTTAGCAAGTCATTTAATTTAACATTGCTTCAAAATTCACATTGAGTCATGATTTAGTGTAAATGAATTGATGCTTGAATTGTATTTAAGTTTAACAATTTTGAATGAATCAAATTTCTGTTGATTTTATTTGTAATTTGAGGTTAATTGAAATCATTTCTGTAACATTTACAAGTGTTGGTATGCTTTCACAAGCACAAAATGTAGATTATTTATATCCAGAATGTTTCATTTGCTGCAGACTCGGGTACACAATACAATGTAATCTTTTCCATTAAGTTAAACATTTTAACTGTTTACTTTCATCCTTTCATCCAAAGAGCAGAAGGCCTAAATAAATGTTATTACTGTGTTACATGGGCTTCTTCTTTTATCAGTCCCTCTAATTATATGTTTACGGTTTTGTTTTGTTTTTTTAAATAAATTCAGTGTAGCTCTGAGTCCTGCTATTTTTTTCTGTCCTCTTGAAGATTAAGCTAGTGGGTCCTGATTGGATCAGTGTGCTTTCAGAATGAGTGTTTCTGTGAGCGTATCGTGCATTCATGGCGCGCTGAAATGAGCCCGAGCGTGCAGCGGGTCGCCCTTTGGGCTGCCAGGTAACATGCAGTAGCAGCGGGCCCAGTGTCGCGACACGGCGAGCTGCGCGCAGTTTGGCTGGAAGAGGTTGGAAACCACGCAAGTACGTATCTCCCTCCCGTGCATGTGTGAAAGAGAACGACAGACATACAGGTCAGGAATCTGTGTGCCTCTTTCAAAGTCTGTGTTGCCTTACTGGTGAGACCCTATCAATATTGCCTCTGCTTGTCTTTATCTATAAGTAGTGCAATATTGCTTATAGGGTCTTTTCTTTCAGGAATTCTCTTCTGCATCTTACAGAAAACCACAGTAGCCATTACTGTTTTTTTTTTTTTTTTTTTTTTTAGCAGGCAACTATGCTGGGTGTGTGGCTATGCAGGTCCATCTGACGGCAGCTTCTTACAGTTTGCTATTAAATATCACTGTGCCAGATGTGAAGCTGAGCGGCGGAGGGTGATTCAAACATCCAAGCGGGAATCGGTGCCTCAGAATGCAACAACCTGTCTGCTTGAGACTAATGGAGGGCTAGGTGGTACTACAATGAGCAATGGGGGGAAAGGGTGTGTGTGTGAGAGAGAGAGAGACATACACACACACACACACACACAGACGTTTGTTTTAATTAGCCATTCTTGTAAGTCCCCTTAAAAAGTCGTGTTCAAAATATCCGTACAGGGAGGTGACCAGTTTACTAATTTGCCAGTTTAACAGTCACCCGTTATCATAAATAGCCAGAAACAACATCAACGGCCCTGTGCATTTGTAAGCTTAGTTCTAAGATCTTACGCTTGTGGTCTATGGTGCAAAAAGTTCCGTTTTGATGTTTAGGGCAGGATTTCACATGGTGCCGCAGAAGGTATGACTTGTCCAACTCAAAGAATGTATAATTAATTATAATTTAAAATTGTTACATTGAACCATTGCTGCAGGTATTTCAGCAGGTATAGCAGGGCTTTGTCTTGCCAAGCTACGTGTGTTCTGCTAACTTTTACTCTTTCCCTGTTGCACTACTGTGGGAACCGTCGCTAGCAGTGCAATAATGAAAGGGCATTGGTTAGCTCGACAGCGCCACCACCGGTGAGACGCGTCGGATCTGTCCAGCAACCTCACGGGTGTTTCTGCATCACGGAAGCGTCAAAATTATAGAGATGACCTAGTGCTTGTAATTATTTTCTAAGGTCAATAAAAACGGGCTTTCATTCTGTTACTTGTATGTAGGTATAAATAATGTTACGCTTACAAAGTACGTTGTATTTATAGAGTTGTTACCGCCAACGAAAATAAAAAATGTATTCCTTCCTACATTACAGTACAACTGAGTGGTTTTAATTTTCTTGAAAAATGGCTTTAATGAAAAATATACGAATGAAGGCATAAATAAGCTTATTTCATGGGGCATTATGCACTTTGTTACGGTTGTAATGCCTTTCCCGTGCACTGTCAACGATCCTAAAATAGTTCGCCACCAGCTGGACACAAGCGGATGCGATTAAACATACTGGCATCGTGTAACAGCTGTCTGTCTTTGGGGAATGGCCATCTCGTTTTAAGGGAATCAGCGTTTATATTCCATAGAAATGTGTGCTTTACTTGCATTGGGTCTTATGTGACAAAGAGTATTATAAGGGGCTTTTCTTTTAAGGCACGAGTGAGCAATTTAGTGTGAATTACGGTTTAAAATGTTTCATGCGACTAGGCTCCTGTTTTTAAAATAATTTAGTAAAATATTTTGCGTGCAGTAAATGAACGGCACGTTTTTTGGTATTCAAGTCATTTTTTTCTGTATGTAAATATCTGTATTTTTAAAACTGACTTTTACCCCATCACAAACCACAAAAACTGCAGTGAGGTGTGAAGTGTACTGAGGCAAATTCTGCTGGCCATTATGATACGAGTTGGATTACATATCATCTAAATATTTTTGGAGAAGTTACGGAATCTCCATAAACAAAACGGCATAGACCTGTCAGGGTGTTTCCCCCCCGAATAGCTTCAAACAGACCACACTGCGGAAAATGAATTTATACTAGATGCTGACCTGCAACACAATACAATGTATTGTTTGGACATATTGTGTCTCCATTAAATACCTTTATATAAAGAAAAACCGCTCGAATTATGGTCTAATTGGTATGTTTTATATTAAATGAGGCTATTGGGTGAACTGGAATTAAACGTTTATTTTAAATAAAAGCTTCATTGTTAACCATTATTGTGGTTTCGGGTTTGTGTTGTAATTTAAATGTTAGGTGTTAAGTTGAGCATTTGGCTGATTTACATACAAATTTTGCTTCGAGATAGGATTTTAAAATAAAAATCCATTGTTCGCTGTTCATTGTTTTGCAATTAATTTAAGATGTTTTAAGTGCTTAGTAGCGTGCCTAATCCTGTGAATGATACGGAATATCCAAAGGCAAGTGCTTTCTATTGTATTCCCGTCATGCAGTAATAATGTATTATAGTCAAAATCCAAAACGGCACGAATTAATGGAGCTGAAAAATGGAAATCTCATTTACGCGATCTATAACTAAGCTTTTGTTATATGTCTTTTACTGACAAGCCTCTGATTTCTATATTGGTTAAAATGCTTGCGAAATGCTATGTTTGTACTTTAATAATGACTCGTCGGCCTACTTTGCGTAACTATTTTTAAAAAATTACATTAGGCTATACAACCGAAACTGCAAAATAGATGTCAAACGAACATCTCTCGTTTCACGCTGCTACATAATTAACCGTGCATCTTTTGCTTTATTATGATCCGATATATATATAATATAAAAGTCATTATTAGGCACTGACTTCGTTAATGTGTTAAATTTTTAAAACACTGTGATTAAATGCTGTGTGATTGACTCCCGAAAATGTCTACAATTAAGTATCGTTCCCATCTCATGCTAAGTTGCTAGATTTTTATGTTTGTCCAGAGTTAAAGTTATACTTACACTGATTTATATTGAAAAATAACCTTTTTATAAACTTTTAATATGCAGATTTTCTTTTGTTTTGCTATGTTTTTAATATATAAAATCTGTGTATGAAAAATGTCGAGCCGCTTATTTCTAGAAATATCAATGACAAGTAGATTTTATCTGCGAGGTAAAAATAATCTTTATAGAGTCTATATAGATTTTTTTGTACAGACGCGGCTATAAGACGACTTGGTACAGCGTTTGGAAGCGTTTCCAGTCAACGGTGGTTTCTGCTTATTGGAAAGTTGTGTTTTGATGCCACCTTCCGGACAGAAGACACAACCCCCCCCCCCCTTTTAACTACGGCTTTCCTCGTCATTTAAAAAAAAAAAAAAAAAAAAAACCTTCCACCATAGTGTCCCTGAAATAACATAGGCTACTTACCTGTATTAATTACAAGGCAAACTGAATATTGAATGATTAATAATTATGACATTTATATATTCCGTAAATTAGTATTTGATTTTGTACCGACCTTTTTTCGACGGATAAGGAATTGGTCTGTGGATAGTGTAACAGAGATGGTCTAAATGTCTTTAAATAAATGTAAACCCAATCAAACGACCAAAATGAATAAGAATTCGTATTTCAGGTAGCTAGTTATCATTACCCCCCAAAATCATCGCGTTTTTAACAGTAAGCGAATATTTGCACACCATGCTAGAGATTTAAACGATATCTACTTTTTTTTGGCTAAAAAATAAAATAAAAATGCAAATAACCGTTCGTGTCTTCGGCTTTTTCATCCAAACTCTAACGAACAAGAAACATTAATTTTATGCGTTTTATACCGCAGAATCGTATGATGTACGCGATCTGTTTTCACAAACGCAAATGCGACCACGTGGGTCAGGTAGGCTAAACGGGTATTTGGCTACACGTTATTTCATATAATACTTTAAACTTGATGTCGAGGTTACTGCTTTGCAGTTCCACTGCATAAAATGTTAAATATTTTAAAATGGATATATTTTCGGTTACAATTTTTGTACCGGTGTTCTGACAAAACATACCTATCGAGACGTGCTATCGAACCTTTCTGCGCATGTGCAGTTCCCCCGTCTTGGGATTATGGTTAGGTTTTAGGAGTTAGGGTTAGGGTTAAGGTAAGGGTTTTAGGGTTAGGGTAAGAGGGTTAGGGCTATCGATTAGCACTACGGTATGTCGTTTTGTCAGAACACCGGGTCTTTACGTTTAATACATTAGCCTTTATATTAGGCTACAACAGATCAAAGACACTACAGATAGCGGTCACAAATCAGAATAATATTTATACAAGTAAAAAGCAACACTTTGCAGTCTGTCTCCCAGTTTACTTTTGCGCTCCTCGAACGCTAGGCTTATGCTCAGAATTTGTGGGTCTTAAATTAGCCGTTGAGTTTCCGAATTATTCAGGGGCTGGAAACAACTCGTTAATCTAGATGATGGGATGCAAGATGATAGGTCACAAATAAATAAAAGAAGTTGGAAAGATGAGTAGAAAACAAACTTCCACATATCGCGGAGTGGGAGAAATGCTAATATGCGCCAGATAATTCTGAAATTTTCATTTCAAGCACTTATTCAGTGGTGGGTTGAGGGAAGCTTATAGTCTCTCCTAGGAAAAGCAGGGCAGGGGAGAGCTCCGGTGGGATGCCAGTCCATCACAAGACACACCCTCCAACACGCGCTGTGGGAATTTAGGGGTGCCATAGCACACCTGACCACGTGTTTGGAAATGGAAAGGAGCAAAGCCAGGAGTATGATTTGCAGGTAAACTACAACCCCGTTTCCAAAAAAGTTGGGACGCTGTGTAATTAAAAACAGAACGCAATGATTTGCAAATGATATAAACCCATATTTAACTGAAAATAGAACAGAGACAACATATCAGATTGTGAAACAGAGAAATTTTATTGGTTTATGACAAATGTACGTTTGTCTTTGATGCCAGCAACGTGTTCCTAAAAAGCTGGGACAGGGCAACAAAAGACAGGACAAAAGATAAGAGAAATGTTGTGTGATGCTAAAACAAAACACCTGGTTGAATATCTCATAGCTAATTAGGTTAATTGGCAACATGTCAGTAAGATGATTGGGTATAAAAAGAGCCCCCCAGAGAGGCAGATCTCTGTGCAGTGAAGATGGGGGGGAGGTTCACCGCTCTGTGAAAGACTGTGTGGGCAAATAGTGCAACAAATTAAGAATAATGTTCCTCCATATAATATTCCAAAGAATTTAATTTACGGTACATAATATCATTAAAAGACCCAGAGAATTCAGAGAAATCTCTGAACGCAAGGGACAAAGCTGGAAAGCAGTATTGCATAAACGTGATCTTCAAGTCCTCTGGCGGCACTGCATTAAAAACAGACACTATTCTACAGTGGAGATCACTGCATGGGCTCAGGAAGACTTCCGAAAACCACTGTTTGCGAACACAGTCTGTCACTGCATCCACAAGTGCAGGATGAAACTCTACCCTGCAACGAAGAAACCAGATCTAAACGTGATCGAGAAACGGCAGCGACTTCTCTGGGCCTGAGCTCATTTAAGATGGACTGAGGCAAAATGGAAAACTGTCCTGTGGTCTGACAAATCAAAATGGCAAATTTGTTTTGAAAATCATGGATGCCGCATCCTTCAGGCCAAGAAGGATGGGGACCATCCAGCTTATCAGCGGACAGTTCGAAAGCCAGCATCCGTGATGGTTTGGGGGTGCATTAGTGCCCATGGCTTGGGTAGCTTGCACATTTGGGAAGGCACCATTAATGCTGAAGGATATATACAGGTTTTGGAGCAACATATGCTGCCATCCAGACAACGTCTTTTCCATAGGAGGCTTTGCACATTTTAGTAAGAAAATGCCAAACTGCATTATGTGCATATTACAGCAGCTTGGCTCCGTAGTAGAAGAGTCCAGGTACCAGAC
>JAODLC010000027.1:125807-141726 GCA_026781145.1 Hippopotamyrus pictus | reverse complement strand
CCAAATGTTTACACAGTCTTGTTAAAAGAAGAGGTGATGCAACACAGTGGTAAACATGCCCCTGTCCCAAATTTTTTAAAATATTGCTGGCATCAAATTCAAAGTGAGCATATATTTGTCATGAAACAATTGAATTTCTCTGTTTCAACATCTGACGAGTTGTCTTTGTTCTATTTTCAATTAAATATGGCTTCAATGATCTGTAAATCATTGCATTCTGCTTTTATTTACATTTTACACATTAACTTTTTTGGAAACAGCATTGTATAAAAGGGGGATTTCGTTAACTAAACCAGGTTAGTCAAGTCTTATTTAGAGATGGGCAGGAAGCTAAGAGCAGGTACATGGAAACGTAGTTTTAGAATCCATAAAACTAGGAAACTTATTGCTAAAACTGGTTTCTGAGACCAATTGATATGTCACTGCTGCTGGCCTGCTGTGGGGGACTAGGAACATCACAAGAACAGGAGAAATGAATCAAAACTGTCAAATTCATAACCTCTATTGGAACAGCAGTGGCAACTCGAAACACTTCCCCGCATTATCTCACATGTACCAGGTGCAGGAGACCCCAAACCCTCTTAATGAAATGAATGTAAATATTTCACCAGCCTTGAAACCAAAGGGGACGCTCAAACAGAATAAATAAGCATTTATAGCTAGGTGAAAACAAAGCACAATGAAAATCGAGCATGGTCCTTTCTGGTCTTCATATACCACGGGAGTAGCAGTGGTTCTTATTCCACTTACACAGAAACCAGATAATTTATGAAATATCTCAGCACCACTTATGGCACCTCTGTGTAACCATGCCCAAACTACATAAAGATATTGACCTACCTTTAATAACACGTTGGGGGGTGTATGGTTCTTATTTAGGAAATTGCATTTTCATGAATCTAAAAAACAATGCACTGCCAAACCTGGGGTGGGGGAGGGGTATACAGTTCAAAGTTCAACTTTACACACAATTTTTCAAAATCTAAATTGCAGATTCTCCTTAAAACACTCTGGAATTTTTCCCTTCGGTATTCACAAGAGAGAGAACGGTAGCTGCAGAGGTTTTGGAACCAGAGCGGACAAAAACTTTAATTTTCTACAGAGTTCTTTCCAGGGCAAAGAATCAAGGTGAGGAGAGGATTATGTAAAGAACCAGATGGATGCTAGAGCTCATCATGATGACCCAGCTCTGCGCTCGTCTTGATGAACACGCCCTCCATGGTCTTCCAGTAATTGTGGTGGTTGGCGTGCGGCATGCCATGCACCTCCCGCTGCCCACGGATGGGGTGGTTGTACTGTTCCCCAGTGACGCTGAGGAAGACCTCGGTACCCTTGTGCTTGAAGCGCACGGCCTCATCGCGCTCCCAGTATGTCCCACTGCACTGCACGGTCCACACGTCCAGGTCGTCGCCCTCACCGTTCTCCCCGAAAGCACTGACCTCCTGGGGGTGGAATGGATCGTGGTACGTCAGCAAAACTGAAACCAGACACAGGCCTGAGGAACACTCAGCAGCACCCCCTGTCCCTCCTGCCCATATAGGCTGGCCGCTTACAGAATATACAGTGGTTTCCAGCAGGCCGGTTAACATAAACCAGTCAAATGTTACCACTAGCGATGAACCATTTGCTATATTTTTTGACCCCACTAGATGGTGCTCTTGGTTTACATTGGGTCATGCTTTGTGCCTGTTTTTGAACAGAGAAAATCTAGTGGGGTCCAAAAAAAAAAAAAAAAACAGCAAATGGTTCATTAAGTGTCATTTTTTCCATCACTGGTTACTACTTAAGACTTTTGTTTTGGTTCATGGTGAACTGAACTATTTTATGTTTAAGACTACACAAGGTCAACCTATAATCAGCCAATAAAACTGACCGGCCTCAAAACGGCACCATTTCAGCTAATGCAAACAAAACAGGCAGACTACATATTTAGCTCTCATACAGATATCTACAGATGTCTACCTCAGCTCTCTGCCAGTCACATGCCAAGTCTTTAAGGGTTTGTTTCAGGGATTGACATGTCTATTATTGGGCATGTCACACAGCACCGCATCAGAACAGGAATAAAGAGTAGATTCTAGCGTCAACAAAAAAAAAGAGGCGAATTGCCTGGCAATACCTGGTTGCCAGACAACGGAGAGACGAAATGATGAGTGTGGAGGTTGCGGCCTGTGTTCATGTGAGTGATGCGAATGGCTTGGCCGCACTTGATGGGTGCACCCCTCTCACATGGCATGTTGGGCTTTCCCCGGATCCGCCAGTAGCTGTTGGCATCATCTGAGTTCTCCACCCCTGTCACCGACTGCTGCCCACTACCTGCAGAAGGGAGAAGAATCCCAAATCAGCTGCTGATATATGGAACCTTGGGGCTATTGCGAGCCACCAGAATCAAATCAGGGCCCTAGCAGCGCAACAATAATAATTTCAGTACTTATTTAGCTAAAAAATAAAAAGCCCATGAACATTACTGGAACTCTGGCTCCAATGTCCCCACCATCCAAAAACAGAGATCCCCATCCAGCCTGCTGTCTTGCAAACAAAAATGCAATGTTTAAATGCAAAGCAGTTCATATTTTCTTCAACCTAAAAAAGTAAAGTACTAGGAACGTTTCCCAAGAGGAATATGCCTATGTAAAGAAATGCACTGTTTAGTAGCTGACTTGACATAAGCGCGGTGTTTAATAACACACACTAACGACGTGAAGGTTGCGATTCAAATCCCAGAAAAAGCTCTGCGGTGATACTCTTTAAGCAATGTAACCTACTTAAACGAAATCACCCACATAAAAATATAAATGCCAAATATATATATGAATTATGTCTGATAAAAGCGTCAGATGAACTACTAAAAGCACATGTCAAAAGGCGGTCTGAAGTCTAAAATCAACCACTCGACTTTTATTCGTTGATTGAAAAACTAACGCGAGGTGCCTCCTTGCTTGTCCCGCCCCCCACTTCCTCATCGGCACTTTCACCCTTCGGATGCCGCCTGGGAGGCTGCAGGTCCTTTCTAGGGGACATACATGAGGGAACAGTGAGGATGTGATGTGTGGAATGAATAAGATATGAGGCCTGCACCTTAATCGCTCTCTTTATGAACGATTTGGCGGAGCTTACTTCATACATGTTCAACTTGAGAAAAGACAGCAACGTGACAGCTGAAATTAGCTACAATCTTAAGTCGTAACAAAAATAGCCATGTTAGTGATGCGGTGGTTTGAATACCACTAAATACGTGGGATTCACATAGGCACAGAAACATCGCTGCCATGATCGTATTTTAAACACCCCACGCTGATCGGGCAAAGACGCGCACACACAATGAACTTACCTGACCCATATTTAACGTCGTGAGAGTGCAGTCGGACATTGTGCCGTGTGTTTAGCAACTTGACCAGGGAACCACACGTCACGTAATTAAACTCCGTATCTCGACAGTCGCACTGCAGCGCAATAAAAGCGAGTAACGCCAGCCTTCCTAAACAACGCACAGACCTCATTTTGTTAAGCATTAGTTGTAGGAAGTGCTCCGCACACGGGATAATACAGTCAGTGAGTATAATCAGACCCCTGATCCCAGCCAACCACAGCTTGACAGGTAGAGTATACGGAAGTAATGGGTCCACATGCTACTTTCTGATTGGTCACAGTGACTCTCGGAGGGATGCGAACGGCTTTGATTGGTCTCTTCAGCGAATTCTGGAGATTGCGCGTGAACATTCATCCTTCTGGTATTTATGTACTTCTCAGGTACTGATAGGATCGAGATTGTTATATTTAGAACGAACATTTTAAATATATTAAGAATGACCTGGATTTTCATAGAACATACAGTTGTACTTCTCGTGTTACTTCAATTACTTAGGCCAGTTTTATTAAATAACGTGTTTTATGTACATAGTTTAAAATGTATTTACTGGAAAAATCCGAAACCCCAGTTGAAAACTAAAGACAACATGCGGAGTGTAATGTCTCATATATGTGCAATAGGGCAAGTAACCTACCGAAAGACCATATGAGCAGGAATGCAAGAGTATGTTTCAGGATATTGCTAATTTTAAAACCGACTTAGGGCATGTGTGAAATATCATAGTGTTTGTCATATTTTCGATATTTATCTTTAATCTATTTACAGTACATATCTTAATTAATATCGCAGATTCTTTAATTCACAGTATATTTTAAAATATTTATAATTAAACCCCGTATGTATCCCATGCACAGGATTCAGTCATTCATTTTCTATATCCGCTCGTCCTATAAAGGGCCGCGCGGAGGTCCGGAATCTATGCCGGAGATAACAGGTGCAAGGCGGCGAATAACCCATGACAGGGTGCCAGTCCCTCGCAGGGCAATTTGGCAGCTCCAAATCACCTTGGCATGTTTTTAGACTGTGTGGAAAACATGAAGGAAACCTCACAACGGAATGAAAAGAAAACACGCAAATCCACACACAGGGGCGGGGAGGCGAATCCTGCTCAACAGAGGTCGATTAAATACTTTAATTAAACCTAACCACGGTACCACCCTCTCAGCCCTACGCACAGGATTTTAAATCGAAACAGATAACTCAGTCCAGTTTTGTAACCACCCTAGTAGCATCTGTTAGTTTCATTCATGCTATTATTATAAAATGGCAAGTTATCACTGTTGTCAAAAAACCTAACCATCAGGAGATTATGAAATCGAGAGCTTACCATCACGAATACTTTTTGTGGTTATGGAAAATGGACCTAAAGACACCCACATGTAACTTTTATGGAGACCTGATCATAAATCCACTACAGATTTTAATAAAACAGGGGCATGGAATTTTAAAATCTGGAACACTAAGACTACGAAAAGCATTTTCTACTCCGCCGCATAATCTTAAATAAACATAGCTAACCAAATGCCTTTAATATATATTTTTACATAACTGGTGTTACTCTACTCACAATCTTATCTTAACACAATGGTAACTTGTCTAATTGCGGTGATGTGGCCATTCTGAAGTTAAGTGTTTAATAACTGGCTTGGTTGCTTAACATCCTAGAATATTCTGTTTAGCTAGTTTGCTAAGGTCTTTAAACAGCTAATCGGTAGCACAATAAGGTAACATCCCAGGATTATGGGTATCTAAAATATTTGTTATTCTATGTAAAGTTATAGGGAGTTACACTACCCCTCGTTATTTCAAGGATGAGTCTACTACTGCCACCAGACGCCAGCAAAGCACTTTTGCCGCCGTGCGGGAAACACAGGAACTTGAGACGCCCTGTCGCCGCGGTGCATTCTGGGAATAACCAGCAAATCCAAGATGGCGGCGAGCAGGAGGCTGCATAAGGTAAATTGTCTTATCCATTCCATTTTTTTCTTCCCCATTCCTAAAAGAGTGTTGTTGGAAACTCGCATTTTCGTATCTGGTCATACGATTCTCTAAAGCGTACATTTCGGCGAGGGCCTTCGACGTAGCTCATATGTGTGTGGCTCTAAGTGGTTGTCTGGTCGTTCATTACATGTAGCTAGCTCCCTTTTTGCGTGACAGTGAGTAAGCGAAGCACCGGCAAAATAGGCCGGGGCCGACCGGGAAGGAGCCAACTCTGCGGATGACGGAAAGCGATTCGTTCTCACAACATGAAATGCCATCGTCTAATACACCTGGGGAGGCGTTTTTTGATGTTAGTGACAGTTCGGTGTGTTATTGTGAGAATGATAAACAGCGCACTGGCTAGCGGGCTAGGTGGCTAACTGGCGACTTTTTAACGACACAGGAAGTGCAGCCTTATTGTCTGAATCATCGGACCCGCGTTACATGGCTGGCAGGATGGCTGATCTTTTGGGTAGTGAATATGAAGTCTGGTGTTTTCGTACAGTTTTCTTTCTAATCGAGCGGCAGTTTCTTCTCACTTAACCGTGACTGTGAATGTGGCGAAAGTAACGATGTTCCCTTGGCGTGTTGTCTGTCTGTTCCTTTGGTGGGTAAAACGGTAAGTCTGGAGTTAGGTATGCTGTTTTGTGTGATGGAAATATACGCAATCGAAATAACGAATTTAGAAGAAATCAGGGTTTTCATGTGTGTATCCATTGTACCGGTTTGTATACGTATTTAAATGGATACTCGAGTCATCCAGGAAGAGGTGGTTTCCATGCGTAATTCACCCCGTCATAGTTGCTTACTGTAAACACGTTATTTCCTTGTAGATGTTTGCTTATTTGCTGTGCTGTCTTACGTGTACATTGTACACATATCTCTTAATATTCCATTGAAAACAGGCGTTAACCAGTGTTTAACAAAGTGAATAATTCGGTTCCTTAAGGGTGTTGGTTATAACTGGGAGTTTGCGTGTTCAAGTGAATACTCGTTTTAAATAATATGAATGTGTGACATTTATTCAAACTTCTGTTGGCAGTGCTTGAACAGTTCAGATGGGGAAATATCTGTATACATCTTTTAAATTTATTTTTCCGACCCACTGTATAAACCCGGTCGTTCAGCGTCAGGCGCGCAGATTCAATAATACGAGTCAAATACTTAATTTCCTTATTCAAATTAGCTCCGAAGAACCCAGAAGTCGGGATCTAATCGGTCAGTTGAAAGGTATTTCAAGTATCTAACAAACCGCCTTGTTTGTATTGAATGGAACAAAGTCTGTCACTGTCAAAGTTAGTTTCGCTATTGAAACAGAATTGCTAATTGAAACATTCTGGAAGGAAAAAAAACTTCTTGGAAACCAGTAGCATAAGCATAAATTGTAAACCAGTGATTAAACCAGTCATTTGTATTTGCTTGGCTGGTTGTATTGTTAAATGGAGTAGATATCTCGAAAAAGTGTAGATATTTTTGCGAGGTTTGTTAGGTAATGGCTTACCAAGGCATTGGTATGTGGTAGTCTGCATTTGAGATTTGGCCGGGAAGGGTATAGACAGGATTTGTCAGATATGGCAGTATCTGTTTCTTTGGCTTCCAAATGCGGTACGTCTGAGGCAACACTGGTGTGGAATTCAAGGAACTTCAGAGCACTTCCAGTAAGCCCTGGACAAACAGGTTCTAGCACATCTATGCACAGGAGTCAGTGTTTTGATGGACAGCAGCAGGAAATTGTCTCCTTGTATGACGCGGGATTCTCATCTACGCGGGTCTGCCCCCTGGGTTCCGACTCCTCTGAAAACACCCTCCATCACCACCCCCCCATAGCCCCACCCCTCCCGGGCTGAGATATCAGGGCCCTCGTCCATGGTGTCCAGCGATAACCATGGTAGCTTCTTAACTTTTCACCCAAATCAAAATGGATGTGGGACGTTTTGAGGTCCTTTTTCAAAACTAAAATCACAACTCATCCAAATCATTCACACATTTTTGTTTTTATTTCTTTCACCTCTCAGGAACTTGAAGAAATCCGCAAGTCTGGAATGAAAAATTTCCGTAACATCCAAGTTGACGAGGCAAATATTTTGACCTGGCAAGGTCTTATTGTCCCTGTAAGTATGTGGTATTTGATTTGTGGTAGTGGTGGGGTCCTCTGGCTTAGCCTGCCCCATGAGAGCTTTTAGAAACTGTTTGTGCAGGTTTGCCCATTAGAGGGGGTTCAGACTACAGAGAGAGCACCTCTTGCTGGATAATAATAATGCCTGGGGTGTAAGAAGGACATAGGCAGTAATTTATGGAGGTATTTAACGTTGCTTAGAAATCGATGACTGACGTACCTGCTTTCGATTAACCTATAAGCTGATTTATGTCCAATTTCTCCAGGTCAGTTGAAGTCTGCAGTGTTCATTTGTAATATTCAGATTTATGTAACTGTAAGCAGTAAGGTGTATGAGTAAGTTACAGGTGGAAGTAAATGTCCGAGGATGAGTAATAACTGAGTATCAAAGGTTTAGATAATAAAGCTTTTGTTGAGTTTTGTGGAAGAAGCCTGTGTTTTTGTTGACTTTGCCTTAAGGAGCTTGATTGTGAGATAAGGGGCCAAAGAGGGAATAAATCATTGGATACAAGAATATTTCTGGTCCTCACCCAGTTCCTGCCTCTTCCCCAAAGGACAACCCCCCATATGACAAAGGAGCATTCAGGATTGAGATCATATTTCCTGCTGAATATCCGTTCAAGCCCCCCAAGATCACCTTCAAAACGAAGATCTACCACCCCAACATTGATGAGAAGGGCCAGGTCTGCCTGCCGGTGATCAGCGCAGAGAACTGGAAGCCAGCCACCAAAACCGACCAAGGTAGGGAGTGATGTCACTCTTGGCAGCTGCAAATACCCACAGTGCAGCTCCTTCCAGTGTGGAACATCTGCTGCATTTTGTGATGCCTGAATGAATGGCGCAAATGTGATTTTTTTTTTATTTTTTATCTCATCCTTCTTTATTTTACTTAAACCTTAGTGGTTGTGTGTTACATTCTGTCTAACTTGCATACTTTAATGTCTTTATTTTCTTCAAACTAGTGATCCAGTCTCTCATCGCCCTGGTGAATGACCCCCAGCCCGAGCACCCCCTGAGGGCCGACCTAGCAGAGGAATACTCAAAGGACCGTAAAAAATTCTTTAAGAATGCAGAAGAGTTTACAAAGAAACATGGCGAAAAGCGGCCAGTGGACTGAGAAGACCCTCCCCTGCATCCCTGTCCCTTTAGTCCCTCCCCTTCCTGTCTCTGCCCATCTCTCTGACCCCACCCCTTTCCAGAACCAACCAACCACCCACCTACGCACTTGTCATTCTAGCCAACCTGGAGCCCCGCCGCTCCGCCCACCTCCATCTTGAAGCAGGACTTTGAACCAGACAAGTCTCTCCTTTTGGGGTTAGCTTGAGGCTGTTACTAACTTTCTACTGTTTTCCTTTGTTGAGAAAAAAAAATGGTTAGAGGAGAATCTGTAAAGATGGGGGAACTTAAAGAAATGAGGAAATAAGGCAATTTGCGTAACAAATGTTGTTCCCATTCATTTGTTCAATAATAATGGTAATGGCTGCTTAGCTAGACTCCCTGCTGTTGCAGACAATTTTCGCCTTTCAAGGAAAGATGCAATTCCATAACGGGGATGAGTATTCCATCTTTTTCATCTTTGGTGTTATCTCTTTTCTCAAACAAATCATCTTTGTAAAAAACAAAAACAAAAAAAAGTAAACAGGAAGACACCTGAAGCAGCAAGGTCCTGGGGTGTGTGACATAATGTTTGTTTCTTAACACCTTTTTTTTTTCTTTGCACAAGTTGCACTGTATTCTGTGGAATTAGCTTTTTAGGTTTTCATGAATCCTTCTGTTTGTAACGCATTGAATAATCGAGAGTTGCAGCTTGGCCACTGATATATTGACTTATGTTCCCAAAAGGGTAAAAGGAAAAAAAAGACTAGGTCTGTGTGTGACTGAACATAATTATATATTTTTAAAGAATTACTGAAGTATTTTTTCTATATAATTCAATGCTTTCTTGAAACCAGGTTTGAGGAAATGTTATGTTATTTTGGCCTCGTCTTTTGCTGTACTGAGGAACACCACAGGGCTTGTCACCATCCAGATATCTGTCGCCTGTGACCGTCGGACCTCCCCCTCCATGAATGTGTGCTGAGTATGATGGGGCATTAAGTAGTCAAACACTGCTCTGAAAGAAAATCACACATTAATGGGCAAATGATGTAAAAATGAGCCCCCCGTCACTCCCTTCTGTAAATTTCAGTGTGATCCTGAAAAATGAAATAAATGTACAAGACTAATCAGACTAGTCCTGCACCTCTGTGTATACGTATATGAGCGTATGACACATTTCTTAAAATCTGTGTCTTTTCGCCCTGCTAGTGGTTTTTGTTTGATTTGATATTGCCCCGCAAGAAACTACAATTTACATTGCAGCTTAATACCCGCTACAGTGACCAGGTTGATTCTCCGTTTAATAGTAATTTTCACGGCCAAATTTTTTTTCCCACCAGGTTAAATTACTATAGCAAATTTTCATTTAATTGTCCATTTTCTTGCATTATTTATTCCGTTTATCTATACTTATTTTGATATACTGTACTTGATTACGACGCTTTCGTGTAAATCATGAGCGTTTTGCGCCCCCTAGTGGGCAGGACTCAATCCTAAACTCAATCCTAAATCGCAGTTTATAGGAGATTTTCGTGGACTTTTTATGAACGGAGTATAGATTGGGGTTAATTAACCACAAATAATTACGAAAAAGCAATGAATTCAGCTGAAATGTGTTGTCCTGCGGATATGGAGGCTGTTCGATTATGGCCCCGCGGAGATGAGTTTTCGTGTTTATCATCATGTTGATATTTAAGGAGAAACACGCTAGTATATCCGACCTACCAAATCGTACAAAATCGCCCCCGTTTTGTATGGAAGTTGAGAACAACGGTGATTAAAGAAGGTGAGGAATTCAATTGCTTAACTTTTCAGAGCAAATGAGAGGTAGTAAAAGAAGTGATTGGTGGAATGTGTGATTGAATTCTTTTGAGTTCTTAAAAATTTTCTTTAGTAAAGATGGTAAATAACTTCAGTCAATACCTAATCTTTTTATAATAGTGTTCAGTGCCATTGGAAAACATTGTGCCCTGACTTTACTTGAATTTTTTTTTAAAGTCTGAAGACTTGGCGGTTCGATGGTGTTTGTACGTTGTCCGCAGTGTGTGATTGTGCGTGTGAGTGTGTGGTCTGTAATGGATTTGCATGCTGTCCAGGGTGCCCCCGCTTTGTGCCCTGTGCTGCCTGGTTCAGCCTACAGCCTTATTGTAAGCCTTATTGGGTGGCATTAATCCCCATTTATGACAGAATACAGTCCATTGGTGTACATACTTTTGAATTTATCCATTTCATTATGGTCAGAGAAACTACCTGTTAAGGATATAAAATAGAACGATTTGGGTTTTTCAAAAACACTCAATGCCATGAACCATCTTAATATCCCAGTGATTTATGAAAATCCCTTAATCTTCCAAAATGGGCAAATTTAGAGAAGTTTATAAATCTGACTAAAGATTTGCCAGGACGGGTTTGTGTCCGATCGTGTATTTTGGTCAGCACCACAGACAGCTGCTTGGTTGTCTCTCTTGCTATAATTACATTTTACTTAATTTCAACAAATATACATACAACCCCCAATTTCAAAAACGTTGATGGAAAATGCTAATGAAAGCAAAAAGTATATATATATATTTTTAAATATGCACTCATGTCAGATCTGATGACTGCAATGTGCTCCAAAGGTTGGGAGACTCGAGTGTTTTACCACTGTATAACCAATATTTCTTCTGATGACACTTAATGAGCATTTGGACATTGATGACACTGGTTGGTTAAGTTTAGCAAGTGGAATTTTCCCCTCAGTCAGACAGATAAGGACTGCAGGCAGGCTGGTCTAGTACCAAGCCTTTCTGCTTATGCAGGCATGCATCGGTAATCCGGGCAAAACATGGTTTGGCGTTGTCCTGCTGGAAAGTGCAGGGACAAGCCTGGAAAAGTCGGTGTTTGGATGGCAGCATATGCTCCTCCAAAATGTACCCAAGCCAGGGACACTGCCACACGGCCATCAGGACAGATGCTGGCCTTTGGACCAGACGCTGATAAAACCCTCCATGGTCCTTTTTGGCCCAGAGAAAGCGAGGGCTGAATTTTCCCAAAACCTGTTTTACATGTTGGACCATAGAACACGAATCCCTCTGTAACTGTCCATCTCAGATGAGACCAAGTGTGAAGAAGTCGCCAGAGCTCCTGGCCAGAGTTGGTGCATGGCTTCTGTTTTTGCAAAGCCTTAACTTGCATTTATAGATGCAGCAGTAAATGATGTTGACCGACAAAGGTTTATGGAAGAATCCTCAAGACTACATCACGATACCCATAATTGATGCATGATAGTTTTTAAGACAGTGATGTCTGATGGACGAGAGATCAGGCCCATTCAGAAGCGGCTTTCATACTAACCCTTTCCATACCAAGATTTGACCAGATTCCTTAAATGTTTTCATCATATTGTGCACTGTAGTGGATAAAAAACCCAAAACCATACTAATTTGTCTTCAGGGATTGTTGTTCTCAAAATGCTGGATTTTTAAAATACAGGGAAAGTTGGCATGCCTCAACCCATTCTTGTTTTTGGAGAACTGGGCCTTTTTTTTTGAAGGATCCTGTTGTACTATAACATGATTTCCTCGCTTGTGTAACATCACCTGTTGCACATCACCTTGTCATTTCAACTTGTCACTGTTTTTTTTTTTTTTTTTTTTAAATCAAAGTAAATTTACAAATTCCACCTTTTTTGCAGATGTTTTATCAAAGGATGTTTTGATATGGATGTTTTATCACACAATTTGAAACTCTTTATTCATTGACAAATACTGCTAGCATGATTAGCAGTGCTGGAAGTGGCATACTGTAAGTGCCATAATCAGAATAATACTAAAAGTACATAATCGTACTTTTATCCCAGAGGAAGCTGTTTAATGCAGCCTAGGACAGAATCCAGGTGCCCCCCCCCATATAGTTGGAACAAGGATCGATTGTTTGATGGCATCTTGTGTACAGCTGTCAATCTAAGTCATAAATTTACACTAAACATGAAAAGTTTAGTTTCAATCAGTGGCATGTTGAATGTGTATATTTGACAAAGCCGGATCTAGCAGTGGGCAGGAGCAGAGGTGGAAATTTCAGGTCCAGAAAGTACAAATCCAGACCGTGCTTTAGCTCCAACCAACCAGTTGCGCATAAAGAGTCACTGTTACAGAGTACTCCACTGGTTGGTTGAAACGAAATCCTGGTGTGGATTTGTACTTTCTGGACCTGAAATTTCCACCTCTGGGCAGGGGTGGGCAATACCCACCCAAATTTCTGCTCTGCCCACCCAATTGGTCAACTTTAGCCTGCGCCATCTGAATCTGCCAATCACGTTTATTTCATTCGTCCAGTCAGATATTCTTCTGCGGAGCATCTGGAAAGGGGAGGAGGAATGTTATCCTATTCTCATTAAAGCTCCTTCTTGTTAAAATGTATCCTTTGTTGCTGTAGTTTTCTGTAATGTTGTGTTGAATAGGGATCTTTGCTAATAGGGGCTTAGTTAACTCTTCGATAGTTAGCTAGCTGACATTTGACAGTTTGCTAACGCTGATATCAGCGCAGGGTTGCCAAATTTGGTCAGTTGACTGGAGTGAGATTTTCAGTTCGCGCGCACACACACACACACACGCGCGCGTGTGCGTGTGTTACATGTATGTAACAGTCTTATTACCTTAACAACTAACAATCATAATAAATAATAATCTGTAGGTTTTGCAAACTGCCCCAAAGCTTTTGATGTCGCTAATTTTGGGTTTAAAATGGAATAATATAGTTATGACTTCTTGCGTAAGAACCTGAAAGCGTGAGTTTCACGCCAGATGCGTGAGAGTTGGCAACCCTGTCATCACTCAGTATATTACTAAATTTAGTAATATAGATAGATTATGTGTATTTCACTTAACTTAGTCATACACAACCATAAACAACATGCAACAATTTTTTGGTTCCCAATTCAAAGCTCGCTACCAGCAGTTCAGTTACTGCTTACCTTGAATAACCAGGCTGCAGGGCCGGTGTCTTCGAGCTGGCTGTCACTGCGGGCGGTTCGGGCAGTGATGTCACACCTTCCCTGTGGGCTGTCACTGCGGGCGGTTCGGGCAGTGGTGTCACACCTTCACTGTGGGCTGTCACTGCGGGCGGTTCGGGCAGTGGTGTTACACCTTCCATGTGGGCTGTCACTGCGGGCGAACCGACAGTGGTGTTACACCTTCCCTGCCCACTTCTCACCAGCACAGTGCAGGTCGCTTCCTGCTTTGTTTGCAAAGTCAGTTTGTTTATGGTTTGGTAATTAGCTTTTAATGCATTTTCTCTTTAAGGAGCATCCTTCCGCTAAATTACTGTTCATGTTACATGTCCTGCTCTTATGTTTATGTTTGGTTAGCAGACATTTCAATCCAAAGCGTCTTAAAGGAATCACATAATAATAATAATAATAATAATAATAATAATAATAATAATAATAATAATAATAATCATTATTATTAATATTAATATTATTAATAATAATAATAATAATAATAATAATAATAATAATTTGTCTTTCCTGATTATAGAGATGACCATGAGAGCATACTGTAGAGTTCATAAATAGTTCAAACATAACATATGAATATGACCATGTCCCCCCCCCCCCATTTCTCTGGTCACAAGCCCCTACTGCACTGCAATATAACCCATTGTGTAAAATGCTGGCCCACTAAAATTTCTAACTGCCCCCCCCCCCCGGTCTGTCTAGGATGGTCCAGGTCTGGTATTTGAAATCTCTTGGTTTAATATGTATATAAATCTCTGGATATTTTGGTGTTGTTGGATTGCAAAGGACCTACAGAACAAGATCATCAAGGCATCCATAACACCATAGGTTCTGTAGATGATTGTTAGCTTGGAAAATGACTAAGAAGTTGCAAAGCTTGTATCGCTCATGGTATAATTAATGTTAAAGTTTGACACAATATTTTTCATAATGGTGCCACAAAGATGGAACAGTTGGGCAAGAAAAGCCAGGGGGACCTTTTGTAAAACGGACAAAAAAGAACAACAGCAGGCACAAGCAGAGTGTGGTGTGCTTTTCAGTGATGGGCAGCAGAGGGCACTGTTTGTATGTGTGCGTAATGCAGGCCTGCTTAGCTTGGCTGGGGGGGGGGGGCGGAGGGGGTAGAGAAGGTGTGGACACGCTGGGCCCCAGACGGAGCCTCTGCTCTGCCCCCTTCTTTCACTGGCGTAAGCAGCCCCCTGGATCGTCATGGCAACCAGTAACCGACCGCTTAGGTGTTAAGGAGAGGCGGATAATGGTGGGGGTTGGGGGGATGCTATAAAAAGGAGACTGTCCAGTGCAGGCCGGCATTAACCCCCCCCCCAAAAAAAAGCCCTCGGCTGTCTCTGCTGCTCTTCTGGGTTCCACAGTTACGCTGAAACAGTCAGGCTGCTCCTGCTTCCTAACTCCAGTACCTCACAGGTGACTGTTTTGCTTACGTAATGGCTTACGTATTAAAGTTATTCGGATCATCAGGCTCATTCTCCTTCAGTTGATGGTATAAATAAAAAAAGAATGCTTACCTGAAATTATTTGGCGATTTTCTGGAGTGACGGACATCTGATCATTCCATCCATATTTACATGTGGGTTATACAGCACCTAAGTGCCTTTGTCAAGGCTCCATTGAAACACTGAGGCTCGATTAAAAGCCAGAAAGACTCTGTGTTAAACAACTGCTGACTCCATCAGACCCCTGGCAAACAGCTCCGATCTCGCTGGTGGGGGTTCTGATTTAAGAAGGCAGTCGTCTAGCTGGGCACCTGGGGTTGTGCTTGTGTGGTCTTTGTCTCTGGTGGTCTACACTTGTCATCCATCCACCTGAAAACATTCCCAAGACGTTGTTTTTGGTAAACAGAGTGTGTGACTGAGCCACAGAGGATCACTACGTGTGGTTTTTTGTAATAACGGGCACCCTGATCTCGCAAGAAAAAAAAACGGCAGGACACTAAGTGCCCGGTCACGGTCGGCACCCGGAGGACACAACTGGGGGGGGGGGGGGCGGCAGCCGGCCTTAGCATCATCAAACCGTGAAAAGAACTGGAGAAGCTGGTGAAGGTTTTTAATTTCACCCCCCGCCCCCGAATCCATTTCTCTATGCAGTCTGCACCCCCACCACCGCCACCCTGATGGAAAAAACCCTTTATCTGCGGTGGCGGTAAGCTGTATGGCATCGTGTAAATGAAGGTGCCGGTGAGCTTTGCACGCCGCCGGAATCGCGCTGAACCGTCAGCCGCTTCCTGGGGAAGCCGCTACCCATTAAATAAATGTGGAGGTGAAAGACCCAGGTGCTTCACCATCCCTCCCCCCCACCCACCCCCGAGCGTAATCCACCCCCGCCTCCAGGAACGGTCTGT
>JAODLC010000027.1:110184-121872 GCA_026781145.1 Hippopotamyrus pictus | reverse complement strand
GTAATCCACCCCCGCCTCCAGGAACGGTCTGTCTTTGCCCATCACAGCGTGAAATAAGAAAGAGCAATGTATCACCAAAAGGCTGGAAGCTCAGGTACTTTTCCCCAGAATCTGCGTTAATGGGGGACCTGGTGTTTGGGAAGCCCTAGAGAAATCCATCGCTCCTCCAGGTGTGAACAGAGGAGGTCAAGCCACCAAAACTGCGTCCTGTTTCCGCCCTTGTGCCCGAAGTACATCTGGCTTCTGCTGGAGCAAATCTATCATCTGGAGGAGCCCTTAAGATGCTTCTTGCCAGGGATTCCAGTTGCTGGATCAGATCAATAAGACAGTAAAATTCACAGAGTAACAGAGGTCCAGCAGCTTTTCCTTATAGGGAAAATTCAGATAAATTTGGTGATTTGCTGTAGGGGAAAGTGGGTGGAGCTCCGTTGTAGGGCAACAAGAGACAAGATGAAGGCTGAATAGCAGCCAAGAAATAATGTGATTGGGTCTCAACTGAAATGTGGGTGGGTAATTATGGATAATAAATGAGGGCTTGTGTGGGCGGAGCTTAACCATAGACAACATAGAGTTTATCTGAAAAGTGGTGCTAAGCAATATTTTTAGGGATACTTAATTTTGCTTGTTGCTTACTTTGACTAAAACTTTTCCAATTTATTGAGTGCTGCTGAATAAATTCATTATTGCACAGTATCTAGTACCATGCTGGATTCCTGATTTGTTTGTGTGGGGCTTGCATGCTCTCCCTGGGTCTACCTGGATTATCTGGAGATTCCGTGTACAGGGTCTCTGCTGCCTGGGATAGAATCCATGCCGACTGTAACCCTGTACTGGATAAGCTGTTCTGGCAAATGAATGGATCAACTGATCACCTTGCCTGGATATGGGAGGTATTTTCTGCAAAAAATAAAATGAAAAATTAAAATGAAATAGCACCATTTGCATTTTAATTTTCCACTCATGTATGAGTCAGATGTGAAAAATTAAAAAATTTAATTAAATAACCTTTTTGTCTTTTCATTTTCCAATTAGACTTTTCATTTCCTACAGTTCACGGCATGCAAATTTATGTTAATTGGAGCAGGCAGTGGGCGGGGTTATGGACCACATTGCGGTTGCAGATTCCGTTGTCGTTATGTTTCTAAGTTCTTGCACATGGTGCACATGGTTACACGATGCCATGCAAAAAGTAACTAAGGTAAGCCGCGTGTTGCTTCGCCATGAGTTTGGGCGCGTTACTTTTTTGCAGCTTTACTGGAAGGGAAGGTTTGCGCGGCACATGCTGCAGTTTTTACGTAAGACATCTTGGAAATACAAAATAACGTATGAATAAACGGTTTAAGCACGTGTATTTATCAGGTGAATTCATATAAGAACTTCACAAGTATCCCTGTAATGAAAATTGCGGAATTACCCAGGCGTAATGTGATAGTTCTTTCATAACATTAAACTGGTCGCGTGACTCTTTGAGCGAGTGCACACATTGATTTGAATGAGCCACATTTCCAAATGGACGTGGTGGACATATCCATCTGGGGTAGGGCAAATATGAAATGCATAGAACAACAAAGGTGTTATAGGCTACCTAGCTGGAAACATGGCAGTCTGGGCCATTTGAATTCCAGTGTTTCCTTACAGTGGCATACCTGCATCAATATATGCGCTACTGCTTACAAATTCTATTCATATTTCATTTCATGTTTTCAAAATGTCTTAAATATAAACTGTGTAGCATGTGGCACTGCGGACATTCCCCTCTAGGGAACCTGGGAATAACTTAAGCCGTGAACGACGCTACGAATAAGCAGCTAAATTAATCGGAAGCTGTAAATGAGTAGCTAAGTTAAGCCACGTGTGACTTCGCCATTAGTTCGGGTGACGTGGGCGACTGTGTGCATGGAACAGGGCAACGGAATCCGGAAACGCAGCTGTGGTTCATTGCTCCGCCCACTGACCGCTCCAATTAACATATATTTGCATGTTGTGAACTTGGAAAATGAAAGAGCAAAGTAGGAAATGAAAAGTCAAATAGGTTAATTTTATTTTTTTAATTTTTCCACATCTGACTCATGAGTGAAAAACTAAAATGCAAATGGTGCCATTTCATTTTAATTTTCATTTTTGCAGGATTTTTGCACAGACCGAAAATTAATGGCAAAGTGGAGATTGTATTTTCATTTTATCATTTTCATTTTTTTTTGCAGAAAATACCTCCCATACCTGGAAAGTAAAGACGAAATAGACAAACCCCTTCAGTCGAACAGAAATGAGGAACCAGAAAGCAGTGAACAGTTTCAATGAAAACATTTAATGAAAATATAAAATAAGTTCTTATTGACGTACATTTAAAAAATGCGACTGTGAACGATGACAATCAGAAGGAAGAGCTTTCATGACACGGTGAGTTTCTAGCTACACACTTGTGTAACCCTTTACCTGAATCAGAAGCTTTCTACGGTTAAGGGTCTTACAGTCAGGGCGTCGCCACTAGCGAGAGCATTACGAACTGCTACATCTGGCGTATTATTTTAAAAGGTTTCAAGTACTAGATTAGCAGCTAAGGCGTCTCCCTTTAAAACAGTACACTTCCATCACAGTTCTAGGAAAAAATGAGTTAAAACAGACTTCAGAGATCATTTTGTCAAACTAACCTCGACATTGGTTTCTCTCAATGTGATTTCTCCAAATATTACATCAGAACTGCAGACTAAGCAAGAAAGAGGTCCTTTGCTACTATTTTTCTGGCTAACAGGTTCTCTTTGGGTTACATCCACCCAGTCACTGCGAGATAAGGAGCAGTGACAAAGGAGGAGAGTTTGTCCTTTGGCAAATATTTCTGGGGAGGGGGTGGGCAGGGCATGCACAGATACCCTGGTACTGAAGGGAAGGTGGAGTGATCACATGGGATTATTTAAAGCTCAAAAAAACCTAGACTGGTAGATCACCTGTCTACAGGTTCTGCATCTTTCCCACAATCCCTTGGGGCAGGAATTGCCTTTAACACAAGGTGTACATGGAAAACGTGACTGTCTCTTAGTCAGAAAAGGATACAGGAAAGCAAAGAACATATACACAAAATTCCACACATGGGGCAAATGGGGGGGGGATCTATATTCTTGACAACCATTTAAAGCTTTTTCTAATGCTGTATGATGAAGCAACAATGAAGACAAGAACCAAAATCGCTTTTACACTTATGGGAGAGCAAGAAAAGGTTTGGTCAACCGATTTGGTTTTAAGAACAGCAATACAACAGTTTTGCCGGGTCGAGTTACAACCTGGAAACAACCAGGAATCCAAGAGGGACGGAGAGACACAGGAGGGAGCGAATGAGTGATAGGGCGAGCGAGAGCAGAGACCTGCCTCAGTAATGGTTTTGAAGACGCCTTCTGAACCGGGTTCGCGGATTGGGGTAACATGGCTTCGTTCTGTTAGACACAAAAACAGGACGCATTTACACACAAAGTAACTGACAACTAGAGGGAACGATAAGCTGCACAAAGCAGACCTGACTCAGTCTCAGCTGGGGGGGGCGGGGGGTATGTACATTCACCAGCCACAGACGAGAAAACCACAACAAAACATAAAAATACATAACACTTGCGAGTCCGATGCGATTCGTGACTGTCACGAGAGGCCAAAAACTCTGAGGGTGCCCTGCGTGTGAGAGCCCCCTCCCGTAAGCACAGTGCTTGGTCCTGGGGGGTGGGGTGGCACAGCGGGATCCGGCCCTGTGCAGCAACGCAAGACGTCCCCAGTTCATCTCAAGCCTGCTGAGGTATGGAACGGTATGAGTCTGTAAACAAGGTGAACCGTGCTCTAGTCTGTGTGACGGCCTCCTCCCGCTCTCTGGCTATACAGCATCGGTGTGCTTTCTATGTCGTGCTGCCCCGCCTTGTGTCAAGGCTGTTTTAACTAGATCTCACAAAAAACTATGCCAGTGTCTTTAGTAACAACACAAAAGAAAAATTAAAAAAAAAAAAATCAAAAGGACACTCGAGCGGAGTGTCCTGCAGTTAGATAATGAACAAACCCTGAAGACGGTCACAGCCTGGAATTGTTTTACGATGCCCTTCCACAATAATGACGGTTAAGGCCTTTGTCCGCTGACACTTCCCTCTGGCTAGCAAGACATGCTAACCAAACCCTGGATTAAGGGCAGCGCGTCTTCAAACCCGAGGTGACCTACAGAGCTTTATTATAAGCATCTGCTGAGATTTACCTGCTTAAATCGGCACTTTTAACCAGAGGAAGTTACAAATTTGACACTACGGGCCAAGGTCCGCGGCTGATAGGAGCACTAGCCGTGCGTTTGCAGCCAGCTCCAGCACAAGCCGTGTGTTCATCGGCCAAGCCCTTGACACGTCGACTACAGGGCCGGTACAGTGAGCGTCCTCAGAGATTCCTGATAGGAACACTTAAGGGTGCCTTGGGGGCTGATGAGGGTGGGGTCAAGGTCTATTTGGCATGCCTGAACCAGCCCAGAGAGCACATAAAACCTGAGCCCCTGATTTAGGGCTAGCATCCCCGGCAGCCATTTGGGGGAAGAACCACCTGGAGACCGGAGCCCCCACAGGACCAGCCTGCAAGGCGCTTTCCTACAAAAGCTCATTACCCCCCCCCCCACCCCACCAAAACTCCAGCCACATGTGACCCCTGACATTCATTTAACAGGGACAGGAAACAGGCTGGCGTTGGCTGGGGCTGCTTTGGGATGCTTCTGGAAACTTCCGACGCCCTGAAACTCACCCTTTGTAATGCGTTTCTTTGTCCCTCACTTAAAAAAAGGTATCGTTCCTTTTTTTGACAATGCAACTCAGAGACCAAAAGCTGCTTTTTAACAAGATAGCAGCTCAGGACAAATTTCATGTTTTATTTAACTACATCGGTGCCTGATGTTAAAGCCATCAGCAGCATGACATTTAAACTGACTGAAGGACGCCGTCTCTGTCCTGAACTATGCCTAGTAAAGTGGGGGGGTGAGAAAATCACTACCACAGAGGGCGTCCAGACAGAAAGCTATAGGAATGTGTACAAGTGAAACATTACAAGTACCAGCTACAGGGTGTCGGAGAGGGGTGAGCTGAAGATGGGATCCTTCCAAACCCCCAAACCCCCGATTCAAAGTGTTTCTAAAACGTTCAAGGGCCTCAAGTTTCCAGTTCATCTGAAAAGTGACGGCATGTATCTCACCCAGTTTAAGGGTTAAATTGGTTAGAAGGATGATGTCGTTAAAAGGACACCCCTCGGAAAGAAATCCATCCTGTCTAAAAGACCCCCGTGTGAAAAAGCACTTATCCAAATCCCGTTCAGTACGAGCTTCACGTTTGGCAAAAGAGAAAAAGATTAGATAAACTTTACACATTGTTTAAGGTTGATTTTTTTTTTTGGTCTGACTCAAAATTAATGCCCTTTTGAAGACATGTACGAACTACACATATTCTCTAAATTTGTACAAGGGAAGAAAAATTTCCTAAAGCTTAAAAATCAATGTTACCAACCCACCAATCAGAAGATGTTTGTTGGTCTGCAACTTCTCATTGGTCAATAAAAACACTCCAATCCTTCAGTTACAGTGCTTTTTTTTTTTTTGCACGCCTCAATATCCCCACATATTTACTTACATTAAAACTTTGGTTCTCAGTGCCCAGAGCACTCAGGCTGCTGGTCTGTTTATCGCTCTTGCCCTCGAGTTCTCATCATTCTTTGGAAACCAAGCACATGTCCATCAGACAATCATCCACCCAGGCCAGTCTGAATCTTTGAGGACCCGTAAGGCAATTTAAAGCTGTTAATAATAATAATAATAATAATAATAATAATAATAATAATAATAATAATAATAACAATAATAATAATAATACTTGCAAAATACAAACACTAAAAACATCTTGAGTGGTGGGCAGGCTAAATTAATGCGCTGTCACGCTACAACCTTTGAACATATTAACAACATTTAGGACACCCCCCTCCCCACCCCCAATTTCACTCATCAATGTATTGTTCGCGGAGAACAATTTAGAGGTAGTACTGTAAGAAGTCTATTCAGACAAGTCCCTCCTGTTTCAGAAAGGGGGAGTTTAACGTGAAGAATATGGCGGAGGGACAGCTGAAACAGATCCAGCAACAAAATTCACAAGGATTTAAAGACCCACCCATCCCCGGAAGAAAAGCCCCCCCACGCCTTCCAGTTAAAACATTCACAAAGACATGTAAAGACCAACGGTTCGTTAAGACAAAGTACCATGTAAAGGTTCAGTTTTCAGAAAAGGGTGCATCCCTAGAGGCTAGAAATGAACATTAATAATAAAAAAGCTCCCCCCCCACCTTTCTGGGATTTCTGTAAGCACCCAGCTTCAGGGGATCAGAAGCTTTGGGGCCGGGTGTGTTTGAGGTACTAAAATGAGAAAAGTGAGGCTATCAGACCCTACGGGGTTAAATATGCGACAGGGCTGCGGCCGAGGCTGAGTCAGTTGAGCCGTCGCAAGGAAGACAAAACCTGACGGAAAGGAGGATCACGCCAGAGGGCGGGGGCCCTGGCGCAGGTTGGGAACACTGGTATCAAGTGTCCATGCCCCAGATGGAGGCCGACCACCAGCAGTCAAGTACCCACCTCACCCAGATGAGGGGGCAGCACGGCTGGGTGGGCAGGCAGAGGCCTCTCTGGGTCTCTGCGTCACGCCGGGCTGGTGTGCATGCGCAGGTGGCTGATGAGGTTGCGCTGCTGTGTGAACTTGCCCCCGCAGAGTTGGCACTCGTACGGCTTCTCGCCCGAGTGCACGCGCATGTGCTCCGTCAGGCGGTACTGGCGGGTGAAGCGCATGCCGCACTCCTCGCAGGCGAACGGCTTCAGGCCCAGGTGGCTGCGCATGTGGCGCGTCATGGTGCCGCGCTGCGTGAACATCTTGCCGCAGATGTGGCAGGGGAAGGGCCGCGGGAGCCAGTGACCCTTCTCGTGTTGCCGCAAGGCTGCTGGGTCCTTGTAGCTCTTGCTGCACACCGAGCACTCGAAGGGGCGGGGCTCGGTGCCAGGGGGTGGGGCCACCCTTGCCGATAGGTCCTCGGCCTCCTCCTTGATGCACAGCTCCTCCTCGGTGTGCGTCTCGACGTGGGCGTTGAGCCGCTCTGAGCTGGGGAAACCCTTGCCACACGGAATGCAGACGTATAGGTTGTCGCCGACGGCAACCTCAAAGCCCTCCTGACGGTACACGTAATTGGTACCAGGACTCTCACCCTCGCTCTCGTCACTGTGATCCTTCCCGTTTTCCCCCTCCTCGGCGCTTCCGAAAGCCTGATCTGTGCTAAAGCTACTTCCGTTGGATGGCTGATCGCCGGTGACCATTGACCTCAAGTTGGCCGCTGCTGGCTTCTCTGTGGCATTGGCCACACCCCCTTCCCTCTTAGGCCACTCCTTCTTGCGGGCAGACTGGCGGAACCTGGCACGTGGTGGGTCTCCATCTTTTACAACCGGGCTCTTCAAAAGCGCCCGTTCCCCCAGCTCCATGGGCTCGCCATCCTCCAGGTCTGGGGGCTGGCCAGGCTCCTCAGATGTGGCACTGTTGGCAGCTGACGGGGATTCAGATGGGGGCGACTCGTCCCTGAGGCTTGGGGGGCTGACCTCCTCCGTAACGGAGCTCTCTGAAGGACTCTTTTTGGACAGGTCCAGCCCCACCTCCTGACCATCCTCCTCCTCCTCCTCATCCCCGCCGCCAACTTCGCCACTGCTGCCCGTCTTACTGCCTGATGTGGTCCCCGGGGACCCACCCGCATAAACCTCATCATCCGACACTCTCTCGTCCTGTCGCTTGTCTTGGCCCCGCTGCTTATCCTCGGAAACCGAACGGCGGACAGAGGCGGGCTTGGCAGAGGAGAGTTTCTGCTTGCGGTGCCCCCGTACCATGCCCGGCTTCACCGGGAGGGGCTTGCCGCAGCCTTTAAGCCGTTTCCTGCAGAGGGCCGCAAGATCATGCAGCTGGAGGTAGCTCGCAGCCGTCAGGAGGGCGGTGAACTTCTGCTGGCAGGGCTGGTCTGTGGACGGCAGCTTGCCCGTGTAGATGAAGTCCAGCACTTGCCGGAAGACCGACGGGCTCACCATGTCCATGTCCAGATTCACCAGGTTGTCGTGAAGCATAAGCGATTTGAAGTACATGCTGCTGGCAGCCAGGACGTTCTTGTGCGCCCTGAAGAGGGCGTTTTCCACCACGATGATAACGTCACACAGGAAGCCCTTGGCCCTCTGCTGATTCAGCTGGAGCAGCAGCTGTCTAGCGTGATTTGGTAATTCCATCTCGCCTTCTCTTCCCCGAAAAGTACAACCTGAAATAAAACAGAAAAAACAATGAGTTGGGGAACTCCTATAGCCAATCACACGATTCGACTACAGCCCTAACTGAAAGGATACAGTCCTTGACTGAAAGCAATACTAGTATTTAGCCTAGAATTATGCTACATGATCGTTCCTCATGCTTGCATTCTTAACTACATGCAACATACCACTGGAAAATGGCTAAAAAGGGAGAACTCATGACTGTTCTAGGATAAAAGGAGAGCAAAATAGGTAAGACAGTAACCTCTTTAATCTCTTTTTTATTATTTTTCCCTGGAGCACGGCTATAATCTTTCAAAGGGATTCCGGAAAGTTCCGCCGCAGCCTCCATTAGCTGCCGGTTATGCACCAGGCAGGCCCAAGGCCCTTTGTCTGACAGCAGGGCGACGGGGGTGTGGGCACTGCACCGCTGGCTGTTTGCGGGATTAAGCGCAACTCAATCTGCACACATCACAGGCGGGGGAGCGCACTGGCATTTAACACAGGGGGAAGGGTTTCTGACAGGGTGACTCTCGGGACGCAGGAGAACGTGTGGGATTACGAGACGCAGCCCAACATCTACCTGCCATCAGGACCTCTCTTAAAACCCCATGAAGGTATCATTTATCGGGAGTGTGGTAGTCTGACGGGAACCACCCCACTGAATCGACCGTGTACGCTTTGACTCCGCCCCCAAAAACCACGCACTTAAAGAAACCCATCGACCCCAGTATGGATCCGATTGCGTTTAAATCCTACTATTGATCACGTGCTGCACCTCACGGATGGGTCACATGACAGAGTGAGATAAGATCAGGCCCTGAAAACCTCATTAGTGGCGAAGGTCAGCTGAACATTGGCATAAACCCCCCACCAGCATCTGCAAAGCAAAAGCACCCATCTTAAACAGCACTACCCCCCTCCCCCCACCAGCAATACACCACCTAACCCCACATTCACCACTCTGTGGGTCATACTTGCCCTGGGCAAAAGATTTACAACTTTAAAAATGTTCCAAACTCAAAATGATTATCACTTATATACAGCATCAGCTAACAACACACGCATCCCAGAAGTCCACTTAGGTCATTGAAATTCACTACAGTTTTTGGTATTCTGTTATCTTAAAGTCACATTCAGGGGCTGGAGTAGAAAAAAAGTGCTTAAATTGCACAATTTTGTCAAGGACAGTATTTTTATTGTGATTCTAATACCATTCTCTCAAAAAGCAGGTTTACCCGGAGAGCTGTTTTACGTACCCTTTCAAAAGCAAATGCTCTGGGGGTGTGTGCCTGACCATTATTACGCCAGGCAGGCCTCACACTAACCACGTTATCTTTGCACTGGGCCGCCCAGGTGGCTGAAGGCCAGCGTGGCGGGAGTGATCTCACGGGGACACCAAGACATAGTGGCGCGTTTTTAGGAGAATACAACTCAATATCAACCAGCATACGTCTGATCCTTCACACAATCCTTAGGCTATCTTTCTATTTTAAACCATTTATGGGAAACCACAGACAAGTCAGTTTATTTAAATACCAAATTAAATGACCAATAACGATCATTTCTGCCTGAAACCTAAACCTTCCTCTAAAACCTCTAACCCTTTGGTGGAAGGCTGTAGGTCTCAAACTACATCTGGAAAGGGGTTTAGACAATCTCTAATCAAGATGCTTCCTCTCTCCTTAACCTTCTGTTTTAGACAGGTAACCTGTAACATTACAACTCTTACTACCACACCACTAGTTCATCAATAAAATGACCGCACAACAACATTTAATGTCTGCTGGTGGTGATGTCCCTGAAGCCAAAGCACAGGCGGGGGCTGCTGCACATGCAGACCAGCATGCGGGGGGGGGGGCACAGCATAAAAGGGCCACTGGCCAACAGGAAATACTGGGCATTCCAGCTCTAGTGCCAAGCACCTGGAGGTCGCCGTGAGCACTACAGGGACTCCCCCTGCCCCCCCCCCATCAAACCACACACGTACACAGCGGCCTCACAGAACACCTAAGGGGTCCCTCAAGATCCCAACCCAGCCCCCTCTTAAAGGGAACCTGCTGCTCATCCCAGCAGCCAGTCAAAGAATCACACCCACCTCTGCAGAGAAACCCACCATGGGCAGAGACCAGCAGCACATAGTGATTTAACACACACACACACACACACACACACACACACACACACACACAAAGCAAAGCGCCAAGACAACCACGACTCCGGACATCAAGAAAAGTTACAAGTACACGCAATATAAACATCATAACACAAACTATCGGCGTGACTTTAACTAGCCAGAAAATTACAAACAGATCGATAGATCGATCAAGGAAACGTTTGTAACCCCGTACTTCGGTCCTCAGACTAAAATTAACAATTTCATAGGAAATTCCGAGTCCAGCCTCAGTCATTTCATTAACTCAAACCGTAGCATATCAGAAAGGCTCATTCCAAAGTAAAACACAAAAATCATCCCACCTCCTCATTCACAAAACTTGACAAATCTTAATATGAGATTTGATATTGAATGTGTGTCTTGGGGGCCGTTTGCCGGCGCGCAATGAGCTGACACACGCCAGCCCGGACACACTTTGCTGCGCCCCCCACCGTAACACGCCCGATATCGCCAGCTTCAGTCAGCTTCATCAGCTGCAGCACGAACTTTAAGTCGCGCATCTAGGGTGACAGGGTATCACCATGGATCAAACGCAGGTAAGGGAGGAAAAGGGGTACAACACTGCAAAAAACACAGCAAAACATATCAGTGTCCTGCTCCTACGGAGTGATACACTCGGCTAAGCGCATAAGTGCGATTCATATTTTTTCCCCAATAAAGCAAACCATTACCACCACCACCACCACTACTACTATGTATAAAATTAATAACTATAATAGTTGATGTAAATCTAACATTTTTAGTGGCATGCTACGTTCTGCAGTGCTGCATAAGCAGAACAAAACGACATTTGCCAAGCTGGCTGGCTGGCTCTCCCGGAGCAGGCACCAAGCAGGGGAGGTCCCGTCTCCCTGGCACGCCGTAGCAGTCAATCCCCCCCCCCAGTTTTAAAAAAACACCGTAAACGAGCTGCTCCGACGCGGGCCATGTGGCCGGTGCGCTCACGGGGACGCTGCGAAGCAGAAAACAGTCGTTCCGGTACCTTATTGCATCGGCAGGAGCCTTTCTGGATTAACCAGCCCGGTTTACCATCTCACAGCCGTCCGCGCGCCATCTTGCAAGCCTGTGACGTTGGTCTCTCACCCCTGACCCAAATTTGAATACAAGCCAGGAGGAATGGAGAATAGAGGGGCGGAAAAAAAGAAAACACACCTCAGTCATATCCATCCATCTATCGATCTATTTTCTGTAACCATTTGTCTTATTC
>JAODLC010000027.1:86007-105841 GCA_026781145.1 Hippopotamyrus pictus | reverse complement strand
GGGGGTGGGATTGGGGGGGGGGGGGGTTGTGGGTGCCACAGCGTGGGTGGCCAGCTGCTAACTTACCCCGGGGGCTGTGGCCACTACTCTGTAGGGGAAGACAAAGAGGTCCAAGCCAACCAGCTGGAAGATATTTTTGAAGAGGCCAATGATCTGGAGGGCCAGCATGTCCTGCAGGAACAGCCAGGGGCCGGGGGGGGGTGAGATGACACACTATATATGTGTACACACACATACATATACACATAACATATAACAAACCTCACAGCAAACCCCAGGCATGCATGTGGACGGCCAGCAGGGGGCATTTACCTGTCGGCAGTCATCCCCGACTTTGAAGATGGCCGCCTGCCAGCAGATCCTCTGGGCGAGATCCCTGGGCTCCTCTCCCTCCTCCAGGGAATCGGACTGGCAGCGCAGCCCTGTGGCGGCGTGGTAACCGGCTCATTAGTAAGAATGGCTGTATGTTGAATTTCCCTCCTAATTTTAATTTCTTAAAATTACCCACTATCTGTGATGAAGCACTTAGAAAAGGCCTGACTGTTACTGACAGCATATAATTATGTTAGACTGGTGTGTGTGTGTGTGGATTATGTTTATATTACATTGTGGGGACCAAATGTTCCCTACAATATAATAAAAACCTGTTATTTTGATGTTGTGGGGACCATTTTTCAGGTCCCCACAAAGATCTGTGAATGGTTAAGGTTAGGGCTGGGTAGGGGTTAAGGTTGTCATGTTGGAATTAGAGTTTTCCCCCTAGATATGAATGGAGAGTCCCCACAAAGATATAATTATACACTGTGTGTGTGTGTGTGTGTGTGTGTTTGTGTGTGTGTGAGGCCCACCTTCCCTCTCCAGCTCGCTGACCCCACACCGCTTCACTTTGAACCTGGCCAGGTAAGGGGCCTTGGCAGCACTGAGTGGGGTCACATGACATACATATTACTAAGGCAACACAACTAAATTAGGTCAATAAAAGAGCAAACCAGTGCGGTCATACTGAACAGCAAAGCACAGTTCAGTCACATTTAAGTCACAGGGGTGAACCCTTGTGACCATGACTCCCTGCTGAAGATTCCTGAAGCCACAGTACTGCTCACCTTTGCATTGGTGTCCCAGACTTGTAATCGATGTCCAGGACGATGGCCTCTGGGTTACTGGGCAGATAGCATCCTGGAGGAGGGGGTGGGGGGTGGAAAAACAGATCATCCCCCGCAGCTCAGATTAGGACTTATTGCATGAAAATTGATGAATTAAGGAAATGTAAGAGCTGAAATCTCAGTAACTGCTACCCATCTTCCTAATTTATCATATTTTACTGAAATCAACCAACTGTAAACTACGAACATCATGGAAATTAGATTTTTAGCAAATGTTGGTGGGCTGGACTGTCTGCAAGCTGCCAGACCCAGTGGGACTCGTCTGATGATCTCTTAATTAAATTGCTATCGCAGCCGTAAGGAAACCAAATTGAATCTGAAAAGCAGCAAAACTGCGCCGAATCATACATGTCACCATGAATGCTGAAATGCTCTTACCAGGCTGGACTTTGATATCAGACAGAGCCTTCAGACACGCTCTCTTCCTCTCCTCACCCTTAGGGGTGGGCCTACAACACAATTAGTCACTATTAGTTTTAACATCCCCAGTGCATCTTGTCATTCGCAACCTCAACTCAAAAGGCTGACCTGGTAAAGGTAAGAGACACGTAGAACAACACTAACTACTTGAAGATCGTCACCTCCACTATCCATGTTGCTTTGCAAGTGCATAGAGAGTGAGTGTGTTTTCCTGAGGACTCATCTAGAGTTTGTGTGGTTTTATATCAAGTTTGCAAATCTCAGCTGCACTATTCACAAAAGCTATTCAGAGAAGCTGAGGGAAATCATCAAATTCATAAGTCTGGGGGGCGTCAGTAATAGAGGCTGTACTTGATGATGGCCGAGACGTTGGTGATCTTGTTGAAAAAGTCGAACTCGCGCTGGTAAAAGTCCTTGGCCAGCCCCGACAGCGAGCCAGTGAGCTCCTCCACCAGCTCTTCCAGCAGCTCCCCAATGTCAGCTAGAGACGGAGAACAAAACTTGTTTGGATTTTTGAAAGAGTTTTTGACGTTCCTCCAGTTCGGAAGGGTTCACTGCAGCTTAACTCTTAGGCTTTGCAATAATCCTATCAATATCCTATCTAGAGTCACAACATCAACCAACGTGACCTCAACACCCTGCACACAACACCACAACTGGAGACAGATTACCTAGCAGTACTGAGAGGTAATTATACAAGCTATTTAAAAGTAGAAGCTACAAGGTCAATGATTATAGTAAAAGCATTCTGATTATTACAGAGACAAAAACTTATTTAAAGACGCAAAATAATTAAAACATTAGACCACGGAAGGCATGATGACGTACAGAGAATAGCGAATATAGGCAGGTAATCCACATCTAGAACCCAGGAAAAAAAACATATTTAGAAATGGAAGAGGAGTGAAAATGGGAGTTTGCCAACCAGAGAGGAACCACCTGTGGAGAAGCTTTAAAGTCCAAACAGGAAGCTGACAGAAGGAAATAAACAAAAGTGATCTGAGACAGGCAAGCGTCGAAGGCAAGGAAGAGAAAAATAAAATGGAGGAGTAGGGTGAATGAGAAAAATCAGCTTTACTCCTGCTGTCCCGGACACAGGAGTAAACAACCTCTGTAAATTTTATCAAGTCAATGGAGAAAATGCTAGAAGAGCAGCAGCCAGAAGGAGAAGCTGAGAGGGATGAGCAAGGTGGGGAGGGAGGGAGGGTTAAATCATGAGAAAACAAGCAGCTGAATCGTCAAGGTAAAGTAAGCAAATTGTGGGAATACATTCAGAAGACGCCCAATGGCCAGTAATCCATCACGAAACCTGAGGATCAGGACAGCATGTAAATTAAAGTAGGCAACACAAGAACTGGGCGAACAACTCAAAGCTATGATGGAAAGCAACATGTTACAGCTTTTTAATATCCTCAGCCCACAGATTAGAGAAAAAATCTCATCTGCAAAAACTGACATTTCCTGAATGTAATAAATGTGGCCATTACGAGCAGATTAATGTTAAAGACAATGCAACTGAACAGTGACCCTCTGATGATGGACTGTTCTGGAAGTTGTGTGTGTCTGCATATGTCTTTATAACACGATTTTTAGTTTACAACGATTTTTAGTTTTTTTGTGCCACATTTGTCCCGCTCTTGCGCACATTAGTCGTCGACATGACATCAGGCACCATTCGAGATGGAATCCCTTCTCCAAGCTGCCTTAACGTACGATCTTTCTGGTGACCCTCCTCGTCCAGAAAAATGTTGGTCTTCATGTTCCAGATGAACTGGTGCGCCAGCAGCTGGGATTTCTGGGCGGCCCACAGGATGTACTCGCGGATGTAGCCCATCTGCCAGAAACATCAAGGGCCAAAGGCCAGTGAGGTGAGGAGTTGCCCAGCTGACAAAACCACCCTGCGATTAATGAGAAACTCGCTCTAATCCTCCCACCCCCCCAGGGTCAACCCTCACCTTATCATACCGGAGCGCTTGAACTATTTGAGGAATGTAAAACAAAATGGCATCCTGAAAAGAATGACAAAGCACAACCCTCAGCATTTATCACATTTCTGTGGACATTGCTTATTTCATTTAACGGCTATTAATATACAAAAGAATGTAGTTTTTCAAGGTTTCAATAAGCATCTGTCAGTAGCACATTTATGGCACATTAGGTGCTCATGGGTAATGTAGTTTTCTATTCCACATATGTCAAAGGACTACATGTCTTTTTATGTCATACGAAGCAACACGATTACAGTTCCAGAGAGGCACCCAGAGCAGATTACTTACAGGGGGGAATGAGCGCAGCACTTTGACCCCATACTGCGCAGTGAGCGGGTGGGGGGGGTACATGCTGGAGAAGTAAGAGAGGCCTGTGGGGGGGTCGGCAGGTGCCCAGCAGAGGACGTGGCTCAGCTCTGGGGAGTCGGCGTCGATGGTGTGCCACGTCACCAGAAACTGCTCGACAAACACAGCAAGCAGACCTCAATTCCCCCAACAAACATCTGCACCTTAAGTCAGACATGGAACCAAGAATTGAATTAAAAAATCATGTCTGTTAAATGAAGGGACTGAGAAGTTTGAATCTCTGACAGAGTTTGGTTTCTGTACCATCTAGGAAACAAGTGAGAACATTAAATCAGATGGAAATCCCACAGTATTTTCCAAATACATAAAAATACACAATAACTTCTGTACATCAGCCCGTTTTCAAGCCGGTTTAATTCAAACTCAGGCAGAATTAGGTGCATTTCTTTGGGCACTGTTTCCCAATCCGGTCCTCAGGGACCCACAGACGGTCCATGTTTTTGTTCCCTCCCAGCTCCCAGAGCTAAAGTATGGACTGTCTGCCAGGGAACTAGGAGGGAGCAAAAACGTGGACCGACTGTGGGTCCCTGAGGACCGGACTGGGAAACACTGTCTTAGGGGACCGCAATTTATATTCGACGAAAACCTTTGAGGCTGAAGCCAAAGCCTCTATGCAGGCTTGTGAGACGCAAAGGGAAGGAATTACCCCCCCGCCAACCCATCGCCTGGCACATCGGCACTCAGAGCGATACCTTGACTGCCTCCGGAACATCACTGACCACACCCGGGTCCAGCCGGACCAGTCGGGTCACCTCTGCCTCAATGGCCTCTGCATTTTTGAATCTGAGGGTATGGAGAAAAAGGTCCGATTAAACATCAGCAGACCAACCCAGTTCCTCACAGACTGAAACCTCAAGAGAAAAAAGGAAGCACTGAATGATAACTTGACTAAAGCTATTGAAAACTGAGGGAGTGTGGAAAGCAATTTATAGACAGTGACTCTCAAATCACTCCTGAGAGTTTTCCCACCTGGATACTTAAAGCTAAATCTAAACGGCATTAGAAAAAGAATCAAGGCTGAGAGGCTTCTGGCCGCCTAGGTGATCACCTGGCCGGCAGCTGCATGGCGAGGTACGGAGAGATGCTCCAGGCCAGGTTCACGTTGTCCTTCCACTGCTTCTCGGTCAGGTTGATGTACTTGGACCTCCAGTTGGCGATGCTGGTCTCCACAGACTGCTCCATTGAGATGGCCAGCTCCTGCGTGCCCAGCGGGTTGTACCACGTGGTCAGTCGCTCGATCTCGCTGGCCTGCAGGGAAGAAGCGGCAGAAAGGGCGGGTCATTCCCACGTCATGCAGGCTGCTGAAGCTCCAGCACTTCGTGTGGTACGAAGGGTCCATTACCAGCAGGGTCAGCAGTAACGTCCTGCGTTTCATGTAGTACTTATGAAGCTGGGTCCCCTGGCTGCCCTTCTTCGACTGCCCTGAAATGGAGGAGCGCGTTGATGACACAGCAACCATCTACCATCCCAGGTCCCTCAAAACCACAAAAGTGGTTGATTGAGCCTTTAACTAAAGGTTAGTAATCTAACCATGTAACCGAGTATTAGTACATCACACATATCCCAATATAAAGCTCTGGAATTAAGAAGCCACTCTATATTTTTAAAAAATGTACATTCATAAATCTTGGTTTAATGTAGGTTCTGCTGGCAGAAGGATACACTGCAAGGTAGGCTGCTTCCAGGCTCAACGTTTCTAAGACAGCAGTACACAAGAATAAGGTGAAGCAGGACTGAAGACCCATAAAGCCCAGAAGAAGCCCTTCATCAATGAGAAGCAGGGAAGAGCCAGGCTGGAGTTTGTAAAATATGTATATTTTACACAAGCACATACCCATAAAGTGAGAAATGAGTGAAACTGAAAATTTTGCTGTGGTTTCTTAATTTTTTTTTTTTACCAGCGCTGTACTTAAAGAATTACAACAGTGTGCCATATCACAGCCAAGAGCCCCCTCTGTCCCACCTGACTTTTTGGAAATGGTGGACACGCCGCTGGACAAAGGGTAAGTGTTCATCCAACCCTGGGCGGTCTGCTGTCGCGGGTCCATGTTGGCGCGGGTGTCAGCGCCGGCCATGACGGACAGGCTGTTGAGGGAGGAGTCTTGGCTGTCTGTGAGCACAGAGCAGAGCTCCGTTGGATATCACGACTGTCACTCACATGCTCAGCACTCTATTGGATATCACGACTGTCACTCACATGCTCAGCACTCCATTGGATATCACGACTGTCAATCACATGCTCAGCACTATTGGATATCACGACTGTCAATCACATGCTCAGCACTCTATTGGATATCACGACTGTCACTCACGCACTCAGAGGTGTTACTCCTCGGTGAGGGAGGTTCTTACTCAGTATGGATATGGGGGTGGTGCTGGACATGATGAGGGAGCCAAATATTCCACCGGACAGTGAGCTTTGGGGGGGGTTCACGCCGGACTCGGTGGGCGTCACCAGCTGGCCCGCCGCCAGGTACTTCTTGTCTGACAGGATGCCGGCGTAGAACTTGGTCATGATGCTGATGTCCTCGCGGAGCAGTTTGTCCCCCTGAGTCGGGGACTTTGGTGGGACGCTGGAGGAGGGGCAAGCGACTATCAGGACACACCCCCAGGGCTGTGACCACGCCCCCTGTCTGCAGTGCTCATTAAGGCACGGAAGGGTAGAGGTGAGCCGGGGGTAGGAAGAGTGGCACTTTACCATGGGGGTTTGGGGGGGGGGGGTGTCTTTGGCTTACTTATGAAAAGAAAGCACGCATTTCTGTTTATTATTAGTTAGCTTACGAGGCTTTTCCATCGTACCAGGTACCATACTTCGAGAAAGTACGAAAAATACAGTACTACAAGGTGTTGGTCATCCACTGCCGTAAAAAAAGGCGAGGCAGGGTATTTATTACTGAAGTCGAAAAATGGTATTTTATATTATATTATACGGCTGGACGATGTACAATATCAAAACCAACATCACCGCACGTTATGCACATGCAATTCTCGCATTTCTAGTGAGCCAGATTAAGATCAAGCCCTTTCTTACTTTCAATCCCGTAAAATTACTCATTACAAGCATTGAGTAAACCACAGCGTAAGCCTGCAGTACCTGAAGTAGTCGAAGGCTGTCGAGTAGGTTTTTTCCCTGATGACGTTCCGCACGGTGGCATTGGTGATCATGTCCGAGTGGAGGAGCGTCAGGCCCAGACTGAGCAGCCTGGGGGGGGGGGGGGGGTAGGTCAAAGCAAACGAAGTTTAATATCAGCAAAAGACCAAACCTGACCTTTCACTCTAATCATTTTTACTGTGACACTAAGGAACCACTATCAACTGCATTAATTAGCAATATAGTAATAGGAGTACTTAAGTGTGGCGGGGGGAGTAATGAGGCTTTTTTATAGCCTCAAGTAACGTGACGGGGTGGGCACCCAGTAATGAGCACGCTCTCCAAACGTCACCTGAACCGGGGCCCGATGGCTGCCACGTGGCGGCTCAGGGGGCTGCAGGGCCCGCCCACACTGACTGACAGGGACCTCTGCAGGAGGTTGCTGAAGATCTCCACCTGGTCGGCGCTGCTGTACTTGGCGATCTCGAACCTCTGGGTGAGGAACTGTGAGGATGTGGGTGGAGACACAGTATGAGCGGCCGACCCGAGGCTCCTCTCAGAGAGCAGGCCGGCCCAGTTTTACATATGGAGCAAGAATCTGGAAATCTGGAGGCACCTCGAAATACAGATATCACTCCTTTGAATCTCGAGAGAAGTTAGCAGAGGTGATTTGGGAATGTCCCAAGGGTGTAGGCCCAGGGCACACCTGGGGGGCTTTATCACCCGGGGGGGGGGTGGTCTGAGGATCCTCAGAGAGAGCAGGGCTGACCTCTCCACGAGAAGCAGCATGATAATGATGATGATGATGATGATGATGTATTACATGTGCAAAAGGCTTATTGTATGTTAAAAAAAATTAAAGCCAGTTCCAAAACAATGTAGATTCTAGCAAAGACTTTTTGAACGCAATTAGAGAATTAGCAGAAAGTCTTCATAATGTTTCAGTTTAGTGTCATTTTAATTAAAACTCCTTTAAACGTGGGTAATTTGTACAACCGCCATCTTGATAGAGACCAGTTAATTCAGAGCTGAGCTGGACAGTAAGCCAGCAGAGTCAGAGGGGAGTGAGGACTAGTGGTGGGCAAACATCTGGCAGATGAAGGAGCGGTGTGGCGTGCGGACGAGTAGGCCCACCTCGATCCAGATGTGGTGGGGTTTGACATCGGGGGGGCAGGGCATGGGCTGACTCTCCTCGGACGCTGCCAGCGGATCTGCCTCCGCCTGAGTCTCCGAGAACAGCCCCATCTTCAGCTCCACTGTCATCTGCCACGCCCCGGCCATCTCACGTATGAACTGGGGGCACAGCGGTGGGTGGGGGGCAGGCATAACCCAGCTTACACGCTAGAAAACACCTACTGAGAAAACAATTCCCAATGAAGTACAGTGGGGGAACCTGCTGTTGTACCTTTGGGTGAAGTAATTACCATTATATCTCATATACAGATATATATGTGAAGATATAATTTACTGTACAAGTAACTTTGGATAAAAGTGTTGTTTGATCAACATGAAAATAATCACTGCAGTAACAACCTGCCTGCAAGCTGCTTTGGATTAAATATAATTTTCTCTTCAATCAAAATAATGACTGAAGGCATTTAGGATGAATTAGTTTATCGTTTAGGTTCGATTAGCTGCAATTAGTGACCACAGCGCCCACTGCTGGCCGACGCATGCGCTGCGTGCCCCTACCGGCACTTCCACGTCCACGCGGGCAGCCAGCAGCCACTCCCAGCAGGCAACGGCCGTCTCCATACCGCGCTCCGTGAACATCTTCAGGGGCGACCAGCACAGGCGGTGCAGCAGCTGGGGGTCATCATCTGTCGGCAAAACCCACAGGCACAGACACCGGTGAGGGCACTTACTCGCTGTTCCTGTCATTGTGGGGACTCTCCATTCAGTCAGCCCTCACCTTACCCATAAGTAACCAAACAAAATAAAAGACTTTTATCTATTTTAGTTTTTTGATTGCATTCACAGATTTTTATAAAACTGAGGTTTATATTGTGGTACCTGAAAAATCTCCCCACAAGCCTAAAAGTAACAGGATATTTGGTCCCCACAATGTGGTAAATAAACCTACACAGATGCAGAGACAAAGACACACACACAAAGGTAGATTCTGGAATCTTCTGGAATCTACTTCTAATTTCTGACTTTGGAAGGCTGCTGGTCCTCATACCAGCTTTGATCTACTAACTAAATTCCATTTTTTTCTCAGAGGCTGGGAGACAAAGTCTGTAGATCAATTATTAATAGCGCTACTTCTCATATTACACATCACAGCATCAATTGCAATTGTTAACTACTGCACTTCTGGTGAATTCTCATCCATGGTATGCAACACGCTGCTATAAATGACCAATATTACATGTCAGGCATTGCTGCAATGGTTAACTTTACTGCTGCACTTTATTACTGTGAATTTGCACACACAAGTTGCTGCTTCTACAACCAGTGTTATATTTTTCAGAGCATGTGCACAGACATCGATAATATCTTCTGCATTCACTCTGTTCAATTGATACTCAGTCGGAGATACTCTCCTAATGCAGGGGTGGGGAACCTGTTCCATGGAGGGCCAGTGTGGGTGCAGGTTTTTGGGATGACCTCTCAATCAGCCAATAACAGAGGGCGCCCAGGTCTGGAGCTGAGAACCGCTGCTTTATTATTGGTTGACTGAGAGGCCATCCCAAAAACCCGCACCAGCCTCCATAGATCAGGTTCCCTACCCCTGTCCTAATGTTATTATTTATCCTGATGTTATTCCATCCATCCATTGTCCAACCCGCTTATCCTTCTGGGTCACGGGGGGTCCGGAGCTTATCCCGGAAGCTACAGGCACGAGGCGGTTATCCTATTGTTATTATTTATTTTTTATCTTTTTTTATTCATTGTATTATTGTTTTCTTTCTACCTTATTGTTGCCACCTATACTGGGACCTGAGTACCTCTTTCCATCCCCTTCATGTACAACGTGTTCTGCAATGACAATGAAACACACTTTATCCTTTAAATAAAAACCTTTGCAGCCACAGTAAAAGTGGACATGCAAAGCGAGATCCTCCATCCTACAGCAAATATTCAGCTATGAGGGACCAACTTATGTTTGTAGATTGATTTACAGGGTTTTAGATCACGAGTCATACGGGCCAGTTTATGATGCATATATACTTAGAACACTGCAGTACTTGGAATGAAGGACTGATCACATGGTGGATAAGAATCCAGGGCAATAGAGATGAGGGGAACCAATGATTGAGTGATTCACTTTCAGATGGAGACCGTGGGGGCTGTGGCCAACCTTTGGGGTTGATGAGCAGGGCAGCCAGCTTGAACATGGCTTGGGTGTAGGCCTGAGGCTTCTCCTGCGCCAGGGCCTGGTCCATCTGCCGGATCACCAGTCTGCTGAGGTCCGGGGAGCTGTGCGTGGCCTCCGAGAAGTGGATCATGCCCGCCACCTGTGAGCAGGGCAGTCAGTATTTTTCGGAAGCCCGCTAAAGGACATGCGGGGATGAACGGCGGAGCCCCCATCCATACCTCCCCCGCGTAGCGGTTGCGAAGATTCAGAGACGCCATGAAGCTGGAGTAGTCCTTCTTGATGCAAGTCGGCCTTTCGCTTAACTGAGTGCTCTGCGTGAAGAGGAGCGAAGCAACCACAGGAGAATCATTCAGGGAAATGCCAGAGACTGGAGAGTACAACAAACAGCAAAAATGCATCCACTGGTCACGGCCACTGGGGTCAGATACACCAATGGGGAGAGATGAACATGCCCATTAGCCGCGGTCTGTGACCCACCCCCAGTGTGATGCTCTGCCGATTGTAGCCAGCGAATTGCAGGATGCTCTCAGTGGCCATGGCCAGGCCTGTGTGCTGAGATAGCCCCGAGACCCAGTTCTGGTGCTTGTTAAGGTACTCCTGTACGACAGAGAGACAACCACACAAGCCATTTCCACCCTATCTGCCATCGCATATATGGGGCCTGTCACTTACAAGAAGATCCAAACTTTGAACACCTCACACGCAGAGGGACCCAAATAAACTATATAGTGGCAGGTGGAGAACATATTCAGTTACGCTGAATGTGATTGGCTGAGCGGCCTGCTTCTTTTGTCTGCAGCGATTGGCTGACCTGAAGGTGAGACTTGGTGGCAGAAGGAGCCCACTTCATTGCCTCCCTAAGGATCTCCCCACAGCGGGCAGCAAAGTCCTTCACAATTCCCTAAAGCAAGCAGAAATGTTATGACAGTAGTGTCAGGTTATGATACAGTTGTACAGGTCCTCCTGGGCCTTCTGGTTGAGCAAGTCCAGATTCTGGACTACTATGCAAATTATTTCTCCAGTAATAATGCCGCTTGATGGGTATAGCCACACCTCACTCCCGGCTGCTGGTAACAAGGACCCCACACGATATTCTGACACTTAATGATCATCCAGCCCACAAAGGCATGTAGGAGATGTATCCATGTACACGTTACCTCTCTGGCCTCCTGCGTGTCTGGCGCAGTGATCCCGTGTGGCGTATCTGGGATGTCATAGTACGGCTGGTCCTTGTGGATGTCCTAAGCATGGAGAATCGGAAGCCGTCAGCCTAGCAGCACGCTACGGCCTCCTAGGGCTCATGAGCGCCACATGCTGGCGCACTCCCTGGAGGACACTTCCGAACGGGTACCAGCATGCGGCCGGCGATCAGCGTCGACAGGCACGACACGTACAGAGCTGAGGGACAGAGACAGCGTCTGCAGGATGTCCAGCATGGTCTTCAGGACCCGGCCGCTCCACAGAAGGTGGGGAAAACTGACGGGGGGGGAGAAGACGGCAGAAGAGGCATGAGCAACATCGCTCAGATACTACTCACTGAAATGTGTAAATATTTAGATTATCTTGAAACCTATTAGTAAACATCATTTAAGTACGGAATTATATTAATATGTTTCATGGAACAGTCAGGTAATTCAGCGCAATCTGAAAAAATCAGAATGTCTGAGAAAAGGCTGGATGAACGGTGGATGACTCGGGGACTCTGCGCGCGCGCACCTGGGGACTCTGCGCGCGCGCACCTGGGGACTCTGCGCGAGTGTGCCTCAGTGTGCGCCTGATTGTGTGCTAGAGGCATGACTTAATTGGCTCGCTCACGTTTCAGCCAAGCCAGACAAGTACTTGTCGGCCACCCGGCGGATCCTCTTGTGGGTGTGGTTGAAGTTGACCAATAAAAATTGGGCATGGCGCTCCAACTCCTCCTCATGCTCTTTGGTCTTGGGCTGAAGGAAGATAAAGACAGAAGGGTCACAAATTCCTCAGAGAGATCCCGGCTCTGTTTTCATACTCCCTTCTTGTGAGAAGACTCACCTTTTCTGCCATCATCTGTAGGAAGACCTCAAACACCTTGTCACCCACAGCAACCACACATTGCATCATCCCTGGGGCAAACGTGTGGAAAGGGGGGTGTTAGATATGCTGATGACATCTAAAGCCTTGACAAACAAATAGCTGATTAACTATTAACTGACTGTTCTAACCAACCAAATGTTAGCGCAAGATCATGTTCTGCTTCAAGATCAGACACACTGAGCAGATCCATTTCAAGTGCTTACGGAGCCCGGAAATGAGCATTAGTGCCAAAGGAAACCGCAACACAAATCAATACAGCAGAGTAACCTTAAACCCCAAAGCCCCTGGAGCATCAGAAGATGTGGACACGAAGGGTGAACAGACACTGAAAGCAGCATCGCTGGGGCCGGCCAGCCTGGCCGTCCGCTTCCGCCTACCTGACTTGTCTTTCTGGATGGCCTTGTCCTCGAAGTAGCGAAACATCACCTGGAAGCGGTCCAGATCCCACGAGTGCAGTACCCTGGGGGGAGGGGGGCATAGGAGAGCAGCTGCTGGGGTGTGTGATGCTGAAGCTGCCCTGCAAGCTGGTCTATCACCTCACCCTGCGGTGACCCCCCCCCACCAACCTGTCTCTGATGTAATAAAAGTCCACGGCTGTTTTTTAATGGCACTTCAAATTCGTTTATTTCTATTCCTAATTATTTATTTCCTTGATGTTCTTTTACAGATTGTGTCCTGTGTAGGTTTTTTTCGCTGCTTGTTTGCCACAATGTTTACCTATCTGCACTATGTGTCTATATACTTTGTCTTGTTTTGCACTACATGTATCTTTGTATACTGTACACTCTCCCTTCCTTGCTGCTGTATGCTCAAGAATTTTCCCCTGGCATCAATAGAGTTTATCATATTTCATCACATGTCAAAACAATCAATTCTTCACATTCACTGTAAATGCTTCTTCCTTGCTCTACCATCTGGGCCAGATTCACCACATCCTGGCGTCACAGACCAAAACACACTCGACGAACGAGGCCAGTTCTCTAGCTACTACAGGTTTACCTCAATATTTGCACCCAATAGTGGCTGAATCAGCTGAGAGACTGGAGCCGGCCCTCACCTCATGTACTCCAGCCGGTAGACAGACAGCAGGTAGGTGGACATTGCAAAGTCCAGCTTGTTGACTAGGGCTGCTACTTCAGGGGGCGGGTCAAGCAGGTTGATGATGGTGCTCCTCAGGTCATTCAGCTCTGCCTGGTAGGGGGATTCCCTGTTTACATGCACTCAGCACATCCTCAACCATTAATCTGAACAAGTCACTCCCCAACCATCACCCGACCAATGAGAATTCTTAAATGAACCTAGATCAGCGTTTCCCAATCTGGTCCTCCGGTACCTACAGTCGGTCCATGTTTTTGCTCTGACTCTGGGTAGTCCACATTTTCGCTCAAAAACATGGACTGTGGATCCCTGAGGACTGGATTGGGAAACACTGACCTAGACGACCAGGTTATTTGACCAGGCTCTTAGCTCAGCTCAACACTACGTTAACGCTACTGCAGTTCTCTCACGCGATGGCACCTTATGATCCTAATTTATCGGTAATTTGTTTTATTTTCCAGTTTGTGAAACACTGCTTTAAACGATCCATGACAGAGTTATGACAGACCGGGGAAGGTAAGGGACTCGAGACGTCTACCGCATACCGGGGTGACGGTGTCGTTCTTCAGCGCCGAGTTGTACTGCAGCTCTGAGCGCAGTGGCTCCCCACTGGGGAAGGTCAGCAGGGGGGACTTGGTGGCGATCTCACATACCCCTTCGTACCACTCCTGTGGCCAAAGGCCTGTGAGCAGGGGACAGGGAGTCCTATTTACCGCCCAAACCATTTAACCCTAATGAAACACAACCCCTCAGCATTAGCAATCGTAATATACACCAGCCAGCCAGGACCCATCTCATCCTGAGAATATCTCTGCCGCTCCTCCAGCAGCACCTTAAATGGGTCAAGAAGGAGCATTTTAGAGAAACCAGGCTATGTGTTGTACTGCTTATGGGAATTTTACTTAGACAAAAATGTTCTGGGGGCAGAATGAAAAATGACTGGTTCTGGTTGCACCCAATACCATTTTGGCACCCAATACCAAGCCAACCATTTTTCACCAATGGGTGAAAAATGGTTGGCTCAGAACCAATCAGATTGTAGAGGAGGTGTTTCCAAGCAGCTACAAGAGGTAGGACCAAGATATCTGATTGATTGTTCCCGCCTCCTCTAGGTGCTTGGACCCACCTCCACTACAATCTGATTGGTGATCACTCTGAACCAATCATTTTTTCTGGCCTCAGAACATTTTTGTCCAAGTAAAATTCCCATGAACGGTTAAACACTGGCTCTCATTTCATATCATAAACCCTGTTTTGATTAATCAGAGTGTAAAAATATGAAGAAAATCGTTTACCTTTATGCCCCCCCCACCCCCCGTATACCTGAAGTCTCCTCAGCGAAGCCCAACACCACGGAGTACAGCCAAAAGTCCCGAAACAGCTTCTGCAGGCGAGGCTTCGCCTCTTTGATGGCCGGCAGCCGGCGGGTCAGCTGGGGGGTGGAGACAAAAACGAGGGCGCAAACAGACGTGGGCTTCGACACAGTCGGCAAGCATGTTCGCACCTTTGACGGGCCATATTTGCACTCGTTACGGGGTAAGAAATGCATCTTAACACATTTTCAAGGGCAAAACCAGCCTCGAGTTAAGCAGCAGGGAGCCTAAAATTAGACAAGCTTTCTTGTCAGAAACTTCCCTGAACCAATATTGCGCCTTCCATAAAATTACTGTCATGATTACATAAAATAACAAGGAACCATTTCTTACCACAGCGATGACTGGAATGAGGACACCGAGGTTGCCAGCGCTGCTTGAAGCCTGAAAAGAAAAATCATCAGATCCTCACCGGCGACCAATAATGGCCAAGTGCCAAGCCAATATTTTATCCATTGTAAGGCATCAGAATCCCCTCAGTTATAAACAATGGGGCTGAACCTTCAGTGAGCTGTTTATAAACACCTACAGGAAGATCTACTTTCAAAACAAGGTCTGCATCAAGACTAACCACATGGACCAGAACCTACAACAAGATTTACTGCTGGTACCAGGGCTTGCGGTGAAGCTAACCACTTGGACCGAGTGTTGTGGGTTAGTCACATGGGGCACACCTTGAGGGCCGGACCCTTCTCACTGGCTCGTTCGCTGGCTCGCTTGCCCTCCAGGCCCAGCTGCACGAACAGCTCCAGCAAGTTGACGAGCAGCTCATCCACCATCTGCTCCCCCTGCAGGTTGGCAGCGATGTTGGCCAGGGCGTTGATAACAGCCAGGGAGCAGTGCCTGCAGGAAAAGCCACCCCATCACTCTCTTAAGGAGGCCACCGACAGAGCTGTTTACACAAGTAATAGGTACTGGAAGCAAGACAACAGAGTGAGCATTTCCTGTGTGACTGTACTCCCACCAGGCTGCATTGCGACCTCAGCAGATGCATTACTCCGAAAAAAGAGCAGATTTTCAAAAAGCAGGTCATCCAAAACGTATTTATATCTACAATAAAGGAATTATTTCTCCTTTCTTGAACACGAGGACATAACTTTAGCACTGGGGGGGGGTTGAGGTCTCCACCCATTTACAGGGGTCCAGGCGGTTGTATTAGCTGGTTTTGATAATAATAATAATTTACACCCATGCTTGAAGATGTACCCCCAGCTGTCATAGATGTTAAAGGGTATCCAGAAGTATCAAGGAAACTACTAAAAAAACTGTATAAGTTTGAGTTTCTATGTTAATGCCTGTCTCACTGTCTAAATTTCACCATTGCCCTACTGGTGTGCCACCCCTTTTCAGTCACCTGTATCCATGGTCTCTGTAGTCTTTTGTGGAGTACACCATCGAGCTGGCTTTGACACTGATCTGCTGAAATAAGTTCCATACCTCCTGGTATATATATTGCTGAAAAACAAACAAACAGAAAGCAGATGAATTAAACGAGAATGTGAGTTTTTAGGGAAGTAAGTGCATCGATCATCTGTGAAAAGCTATTAGTCTGAGCGGTCTATCACCAATTGCCAGACTAAACCAAGCTGTTATCAAAAGCTCTCTCATCCACCTTGGAAGAATCAAGGACATGCAAGGTACTAAAGAAAGCCAGGAGACCATCAGTACCTCTAAGCTCTAATCCTTGACCCCTTGGTTCAGGGTTCCTGAGTATCTGGGGTTCCCTGAATTTCTGGGGTACTCATGAGTATCTGGGGTACCCTGAGTATCTAGGATATCCATGAGTATCTGGAGTTTCCTGAGCATCTGGGATTCCCTGAATATCTGAGGCACACATGAGTATCATGGCTTCCCTGAGTATCTGGGGTACTTCTGATTATCTAGGATACCCAAGAGTATCTGGGGCTCCATGAGAATCTGGGGTTCCCGGAGTATCTAGGATATTCATGAGTATCTTGTGTTCCCTGAGTTTCTGGGCTACCCACATTGCCGGTGATGACCATGCAGCCCAGTTGGTCCACAATGAGCACGTCCAGCTGGGATGGAGGCTGACAGAACTTCTGCTGCAGGACTTGCAGGATGGGCTCCATCACACGAGGCGTGTCCCGCAGCGCCACCGCAATGTGGCCCAGTGCCCGGATGGTGTGGTCCGGGATCAAGTGGGCGTCCCTTAAGATTACACATCATCATCATCATCATCGCCATCACAGCTCATGTCATTATCAGCTGAAATACCAACTGTCACCTCCCTTGCCAAAAAGATCATGTCTGCACACCCCATCTTCAACTGGACACCACACTTCTCTCCGCATGATAAGGAGAGCATAACCAGAGAGCTGCTCACTTCTCATTCTCCTGAGAGATGTACAGCCGGTTAGAGAGGGTGGCCAGGAATGCCTCCACAATCACAGGGTCCATGGTCAGACCTGCCTTCAGGCACCTGTAGATGAGCACAACATGACCGCTGCTATGTTCAGACATCATCTGCAAGGTTTGAAGATCAACTAGAATTCTGTAGCCCGAAGTATTTTCAGAGTTTTGTTGAAATTTTCAATACACTGCAGCTGTATCTCCGCATGCTCTGTAATGCTACATGCTACCTGTATCTTAGCATGTTAGTAGCTAGCGGACATACTAGCAAGGCACCTTGTACCAAAGAGTAAGGACCAAGTGCTGGAGCCTGCGGTCGACTCGCCTGCATATGTTGTCGATGGAGATGTCCCTCAGCTGCTCGTACATGGAGGGCTGGCCCTTCTTGCTGGACACGCTGAGCATGGACTGGGAGTGCTCATTGGTTACACTGATCCTCAGCTCCCCGGGTCCTGGTCGCAAGAACCCAAAAGAGGCTCCATGGTCCCACATCTCTCAGTTTCTCACTCAGTAAGTGCTAATCAGATCCCATGCAAACTAGGATTTGTGTCAATGACAAATTAACAGTTTTGTGTCTATGCATTATTCAGTTCTAACCATGTAAACCAGTATAATACATATCTGTTGACTGGAGGCACCTCTTGATGTTTATGGTCCTCCCTCATCTCCATCCCTTTGCACATGGTCTGATATAGACACAACCTTGGACACCCTACGAGCTTTCAGAGCCTTACTTGTGCCATGCCCACCTGTGCTGTACTGGTTGTGGTATTTATAGAGCTTGACCAGGACAGGTGAAGGCACCACCAGGAAGTCTCGAAGGGACATGGTGACAGAATGGGCCACCACAGGGAAGCGCTCGCAAAGATGCCCCAGACCCTGTCAGAGAGCAGAGCCAGTAGATGTGTATTGGGACACTATTAGACTAGCCTTTAAGACAGTATAGGTAACACCCTTGACACTAGCACACTGCCCTCTGAAGTACGATATGTAGCATTGGGACACTAGCACACTGCCCTTTAAGGTAATATAGGTAGCATTGAGACACTAGCTCACTGCCCTTAAGGCAATATACATTGCACTGGGACACTAGCACACTGCCCTTTAAAGTACGATATGTAGCATTGGGACACTAGCTCACTGCCCTTTAAGGCAGCATAAGTAGCATTGGGACACTACCACACTTCTTTTTTATGGCTACCTACCTGCAGGCAGCATATAAGCAGTGGCATGTGTGCCATGATGACTGTGCTGGACGTCTTGGACTGCAGCTTTTCTGACAGCTTTGTGCAGAGGTTCTCAGCCCCTGGAAATAAACGAAAGGCTGGAGACCATGTGACAAGGGCCCTCCATGAGGCGTCACGTAACTGCAGAGGGGGACCTCATACCTTGTTCCTCAGTGACGGCCCACACCATGAGGTCCACGCAGGCGGCGCTGGCCTGGCAGCGCAGCTTCAACGGGCTGAACTGAGCGTTGAGACGCTCGGCGTCATGCAGGATCTTCTGCAGTTCCGCTTGGTTACTGCTGAACTGCTCCAGCACGAAGTCATGCACTTCCTTCACAAAGGAGGTGGGCAGGTCTGCCGGGGATGGGGTCAGGGGGGTGTCAGGTACCCACACTGAGACATCGGGCCTACAAGCCGTTAGTCGCTTTCCTTCAGCATTTAGAGCGGCAGCTGCAAACATCAGACTCACTCCACAGTGAAGCACCGATAGAACATCGAACGTTACCGAGGCGAAGATACTCAAAAGCCTGACGATGGCTTCTGATGGAAGATGCCAATCAGAGAGGAGACTGCGAGATTAGCTCATCCAGAGCCGAGGTGGGACTCACTACTGTGCGTCACCGAACTGCTGCATTTTGTTCCGCCGCCCCTCCAAGCTCCCCGAACGGGACGTGGATGCTTACGGAGGGAACTCACCTTTCACGTAATACAGGGAGTCCCTCAACATTTTAAACATGGCCACATACATGGAGTCACTGAAGGTCCTGTAGAACAGATCTGCACCTGGGTTTTCCTACAGTAAAAACGTTTAAAGGATGAGATGAGTTTCTCCACAAATCCTGAGGTTTTTTTTCGTCTTTATGGAAGGCCGTACGGTGCTCACCTCCAAAACCTCAACCATGGCTGCATCCAGACTTTTGAGGAAAGCCTCTGCAACACATTGTTCAACCTGAAAGAGTTATCAAATTAAAAATCAGTTCTGAGATGCTAACTACTTACATCAAAGAATACTTTCATAAAACAAGTCACTTCATGAAATATTCTTGTCTTCCGAACATATATTTAAAAAAATTTGCATGCGCGACAGCTCCTGAATTTCTCATGGTCTCACTGCAGGTGCATAAAACCTGGAGTTTTAAGTCCCTGTAAGACACAGTGGGGCACTTTGCTGCTTATAGTTAGACAGTTAGCAACCTTAATACAGAGAGGGGATCTTAATTACAGTCCTTTGTTCGTAACGGCAATTACTTCAATTAAGTGCTCAGCAGGATGGATAAAGTAGTACAGCCAGCAGGCTGGGGTTCAGATGCCCTGGATGGAGGGGTGAGGCCTGGGGGGGGGGGGGGG
>JAODLC010000027.1:67620-85907 GCA_026781145.1 Hippopotamyrus pictus | reverse complement strand
GGGGGGGGGGGGGGGGGGGGGGGGGGGGGGGGGGGGGGGGGGATGGGGGCTCACCATGCAGAGCAGCTGCTTCATCAAGTCCAGCGGTATGTGGAACTCCCAGCTCTGGCTGCCCACGAACAGCGGCGAGGCAGAGAAGCTGGAACTGATGGTCGAGAAGTAGTATTCGGGGTCCATGATGGTGCCGTCGGGGATGTCGGGGGCTGCGGGGGGGGTGAGAAGCACGGTCAGCACCAACTGTCCGCACCACCCGCCCCAGGCCAGAGCTAGGAGTACCCTGAGCACAGTTAGTCGGGTGGGACACCTTCGAAGTAACGGGCAGATGAGTCCCCCAGGGAGGTCGGGGCATGACCACCGCGATCCGGACTGGCCTGCGACACAAAGAGCATGAGGCTTAGGGAACAGCATGTGAACATGGCTGCAAGATGCAGGGTGCGGGGGAGCTTTCAAAGTCATACTCGGCCTAAAAGCACATAATGTTCTGCAGCACAACTCCCAGAATGCCTGACATCTGACAGACTGAAAAACGTTACAGTTAATAGAGCAGAAATAGGACAGAGTCACTTTGTGACTCATTTAAGGGTGTGAGCTTAACAGCGCCCCCTGGTGGAGGCGTCAGAAGCAGCGGCACCTACCTGCTGAGAGGCAGAGGCGCTGCCGACTTTGCGTCGGGCCACGTCGCCCTGATAGGTAGTAAGCAGGGAGCTGGGCAGTATGGGACGGAAGTCGTTGAAAGAGCGGCGGCGGGTGGTGTCGGGGTTATCACCCCCGCGCACCACAGGGGATGGTACGGTCCGTGGGAACAGCTTAGACAGCAGCGACTCCGAGGAGTTGCTGTATCGACCAAATGCGCGTCCGACCCCCAGCAGGCTGGGCACCGTGTATCTGCACAGGTACTCTGGGAGAGGGGTGAAATTTCAGTAACCGTGCCCATCATTTCAGAGGCACATGGTGGAAGGACATGTTACAGATGTACCCACAGTAATACCTTTATCGTGATCCTCTGGCGTCTGACAGATCCCCAGCAGGACCCGCATGAGGTCCATCACAGCTTCTATAATCTGGAATAAAGTGCCTAAGCAGATGAGCCGCCCACGTTTTCCTCCTTTCCCATTTATCCAGCTGGATAGCAATTACATATTAAGGGTACAACAGCCGATCCCTTCGTGGGATCTGACCCCATTCCTTCAGCGTGAGCATTGGGATTAGTCTGGCTTATCCTTGTACGTGAATAACCAGATGAGTTTCTGCGCAGCTCCGTTACATAACGCACGCTTCCTAAATCCCCAGGAAAGCCAGGCTTGACGTGAACCTGGTGGTAAACGTTCCACATGTCGTGCCCCTCCCCCCCCCGGCAACCAACCCTCGTTAAGGACTGACCTGTCCCCGCAGTGCCACATCTCTCTGTGCCACGTCTGACAGCAAGGTCACCAGGCAGAAGCAGAAATTCTCGGCGACGGGGAGGGTTGCTAAGGACCAGGACGAGGGAGAGCCATGTGTTCAAGACAGGGGTGTAGTTAGGCCTATTTTAGGGGGGGCTTCAGCCCCCCTTTAATATTTTTTACCCCCCCCCCGAAACATACACTAATTATTTTACAAAATCTGAGCCATTCCCACCAGACCCCCCTAATAAGGGCTAACCAACCCCCAACCCCCCGCTTACATACATCTCTAGTGATGCTCCTGGTTCAAGATGTACTTGTGTGACTCAGTCTACATTCCACAGCCGTTAATATGCATTTCTGAAGCAAACCCAGTAAAGCTGTCACCTCAGACTTAAAACCCAGAGAAAGATGTAAAATTCTGAAATGGAGATTATTGTGCCTCAGATTTCCATACCTCTCCCCCTGCTCTGGGTGCTGTCCTCTATCCATTGTACCCGGGGCAGTCCCCTCAGCAGACCCAGCAGATAGGGAACAATTACATCTTTGTGCTGCGGGGAAATAAAAACGCCAAAATGGGACATCTTGGCACCATGGCAGTTCGAGCTAGCCTAGACCAGGAGCCGCCAGCTCACCTGCAGGTCGGACTCCACCAGGAAGATGCCGAGCCCGATGACGGCGACCCGGCGCCGCTCGTCCAGCTGGAAAACCCCTCGCTGGTCCACGGGACACATGCACTGCAGCTTCTGCACCTGCTCGTCATTCAGATTATAATGCAACTGCTAGTAAACATCAACCGCTAGTAAAAGCGAAACTTTTTCCCCAATGTTTCCTTTAAATCGACACGTGGATAGCCCTGTTCCACCCCCGTCCCCCCAGGACAAAATCCATGTTCTGACAGCAGTTATTCTGTACCACATAGTAACACCCAGTCGACTAGTGAAGTTTCACTGGTGTCAGTGGGTCAGCCGCTCGCCTTTCCACGCGAAATCGATCACGGCCATCTCAAAATTATTTAAATACCGATTTTTAAGGGGGAAATGATCACGTATTTGCAGCGGCTTTAAGATACTTTAATAAAAACAACTAGGCTACCCAAATCCCCCAAGAGCGCCGCTTCAGAAAGTGGATCAGCACCCCGCCGGCAAACTGCTTCCGAACCAGATCAGGCCTTGCAAATTGCAATACATTTAATCACATTTGATTCTTGACACCTATAAAAGTAAGAGGACCGAAACCGGGTCCTTTCATTGCCCCGCTCTGGGGAAAAGCGAGCTTGTCTAGCTGTCTATAACTATGGCGATGACATCTGCTTAACTAAATCCGAGCAAGAGCCGGTGCCGTTAAAATCCCGACAAGAAATGCAAATATAATTGAACTACCCAGCAATTTACACACACCTACCTTTTCAAGGGCAGCCGGCCGGTTCGCTGCCAGGGATCGAGCCAGCGACAAAACGGTATTAAAATAAAACCGGGTCGTTCCGCCTCCTCTCACCGACATCTTTTTTCCTCCATCCAACGAGGGTGAAAACGACGGAGCCGAAGGTGGACGTGCCGGGGCACGATGTGGCGCAAGGCGCTGCTGCGGCCGGCGGACTGACGGCGAGCCCCGCCTCCACCCCCCAGGGCCGAAATGCGCCGTTAAATTACCCCCGATCGGGTTTTTTCCTTCTCCGCGGCGATGATGCACTGGCCACGACCAGCTTAAAATATCAGCAAATCCCCTTCGTTACTGGGAACCATCTGTCTCCTACAGTTTGGATTTTCCCCTCGAGGAATAAAAAACACGGCATATTTTCTTCGGTTAATGTCATACAGCTAGCACATTTAAATCTGCTTTTATCAAATCCGTTTTACCTATAGGCTAATCTGTTGTACTGTTTTAAATACTTTTAAATGAGAAAGCAACCCGATTCTTACTTTAGCTAAATTAGAGTCCGTTCTAATTAATTTTTATATTATTAATTTCTTGGCATATTTTGGAACGTCACCCATGTAAGTCGTTGCGAAGATGACGGATGTTTTGTATATCGAAATGGTTTTATGGAACTATGACACATTTTGACTCATTTCCATAAATGACTCAAAGCGTTAAAATTATGCACATTAAATAAATGTCATGCATATGAAAATACAATAAATGGCTATTAGCGACACAATCTAACCGTAATTCTAGACGCAAGGGTGCCCTTTAGTTCAACGATTGTCCATTAATTGCGCTCGTTTTATCCACAAATAAAATTAAATCAGGCAAAATTGAATCTTAACGTATTTAAAGATAAGTGATATAATCGTTAGGTGCACCTGTTACCCGTAGGCTCCCATCGTCCGTTAAACCTGCATGCTATAGTTCTCCAGTTTAAAAGAATACGGCGGATATGTTAGTTGCATTTTTCATAGTCAGACAACTTTTCAGCAAAAATCAAATACTGTAGATTTTAACAATGAAAAATTAACTCAAAGGACGCCTATATCAATACGAGTGTCTTGTTAAATTTAAGGTAGTAGAAACACACTAGTAAATACATCAGGTGGAATATTGCAGAGTAGTGGTCCTTCTGGTACTTTCATTAAGTGAAACGCAAATAAATGAATAAATGCCATATATCCATCAAATTAAAACAGGACCATGCCACTGTCACAAGAAAAAATATACATCAGCACATTTATTTCTTTGGTCTTTTCATCTATCCATCCATCCATCCATCCATCACCTATTCGCTTATTGTGGACAGGGTCCCAGGCAGTACAGGGCACAAGGCTGGGGAACATCCCAAACGGGGTGTCAGTCCATCTCTGGGTACATACACACATACTATGGTGAGATCGGACAGCGGAGTTCCAAAAGTGAAGCCACCTGACATGCTGAAAGGCGAGGAAGAGGTATACAACCCAGAGTGCTGCACTCATTTTATTCATAAAAATGTAGCCGTGCTTACTATTTACTGACTAAACATTTTTAGCTAAAAATAAATAAACCTGGATATGCCAGAGGCTGAATTCTCATCAGAATAACATGAAATAGCAGTATCAGAATGATATTTTACGTTGAGTTTTTATTGCTGTGCAAAAAGCACAGTCTAAGGTCGACGTCACTTTGACGTTAACAGAACGTTTCCTAGATGTGTCCCTCGGGGAAGCAGCAGCTCCCCGATGCTCCACGCTGCCGTCACCCTTCAGTGCGTCTTCCAAACCATGTCGAGGAGCCTGACCACCTGATCGTAGACCACGAACACTACAGCGACATCCATAGACACACGAGCCAGGCGTGGAACGGTCCCCTTGTAAAATCTATAAAGAGGAGAAGAACATTTAGCAGACAAAAAAAATTAAACTTCCACAATGCTACCCTGTAGGGTGGCCCTGTGTGAAGACCAGGACAGATCAGATCTTACTGACAACAAATAGGTGTCAGGACAACTTCTGTCCTAATGATTTTGAGAAGAGGATCAATGGCTTCCTATTCTTGGTGGTCACCATTACCAATGACCTTGCCTAGATGCAACACACCTCGACGTTCCTCCAGATGCTACGATGACATCTTAACTTTCTCAAATTCTCAGATAACTGAGGAGAGCTTTAGCCACCTCATACCCAGGGACTTACTATGCTTTTCCAGTTTGTCCCTTTCTTTCAGTTTATTATACAGCTTTATATGCATATAAATCGTCCACAAAGTTTTAAGGCCCAAACTAAACACAAAAGGGAGTAACTATCACTACAGAAACCACTCTTCTTTAATCTGCTTGAAATACCTCACAGGAATTCCAGCCCTTACTTCTGTGACATGGTGAGGTCACCTCGTAACACAATCCTTATTGGCCGCGTGCCTGCAAGGATCTGCCTGCAGACTGCAGGACAGTGGTGGAACATGTAGGTCAAGCTGACCGATCAGGCAGGCTGGCCAATCAGAGCACACTGGGCTCATCAAGGGTGGGACTTAAACCTCTATCACAGTGTTTCAGACGGAGGGTGAATAGAGATGTATAGCATGAGAAAAATAAAGTGCTTTTGGAACACTGAAGCATGTAAATCTATTGTAGTAGATTCCAAAAATAAAATTATTAATAGTGAAAATTAGTAAAATACAATAATGTACTTTGGTTACTATGATGTTTTAATTTGTTTATTTTGGATGCATCATCTATGTTTTACAAACACTTAGGCGAGAAGCGTGCATTACACTAAACGCTTATACGATGACCACAAGAGGGTGCTGTTTTATGTTCTTGTGTCCAAGAACTCGTTTGCCCATCATCAAATTACACTTGTCTTTGCATTTTTCTTTAGCACGCGCACAAATTAGCCAACTTTTCTGCATACTTCATGATCCATCCTCAAACACTTTTTCTTTTCGATCAAGTAAAGCAGAGACTGGGGATTTTGTCACTTGTACACACTGCGTGTTATTCCTCTAGTACTTACGCCAGTGGTCCTTCATATCTCATGATCTTCACTGCACAGTCAAGGGTGCTTTTGTACTTGGACGCTTCCAGACTCTGTCAAGGAAGAAGCATATGAGGATACAGCGGATACGTGGAAAAGCGATTACTAAACTTCTGATCAGAAGATGCAGAAACGAGGTTGATGATATTTCCCACAGCAAATTCATCCACCAAAGTTCATTAGATAAATATAAGGCTAATCAGGCATATGACATTTCACCAGTGACTTTCACACAAGTTCACGGAAAGGTCAATCGAACCTGCATTCTGGTCTTAATCACATCCAGAGGGGTGTTTCCAAACACGCTTGCTGCTCCGGCGATGACTCCGAACACCGCAGTTAGCAGCGGGTTGATTGTCTGTTTGGGATTATCGCCTAAATGAGGGCAAGAGTCTGGTTTCAACAAAGGCGCCTACCCGGGTCTGCAGTGGGTAACGAGCTGTAAGTTAAGCATAAAACATGTGTGTTGCTTGCGCGTTTCTGGAGCTTAATTGCATATTCATTTTGCGCATATTGCGGCCTTGTTTTCTACGGCCATGAATTTTCTCTCAGTCACCAGCAGAGGGCAGCACGCATATATATTGATTGAACCGCTATTAAACTACGGATACAATTTTCAAAAAATACATAGAAAAGTAAATGACACTGAAGCTGACACTGAATGATATAATTCAATGATACTGAATTGCAATACAATTTAATGTATTAATTCTATGTGATGTTTGGATTGAATAAGATTGGTGTAGTCATTTACATTACCTATCGGATACTGACCTCTGTACCAGTTTCTAAGAGCTGTCATAACATAGAATCGGATAGCCTGGTTTGATCCCTGTTTTAAAACAGTGGCCGCGAGACCCTGATACGTTCCCCGGAACCCTGAAAGACATTATTTCGGGTTCATTAACATCAGAATTCGACACAATGAAATGTGCGTCACCAGCGCCAGTTGACACACAATACCCCCATAAATCCATCTGGGGGCAGAATATGTACATTTATAATCATATGTATAACTACGTCTATCAATCCATGCGTCCACCTTCCAGGCCATTGTTATGTGCTGTGTTGTTAGCAGTTACAGTATCTATCATGTTCTTTCCTCACCTTCACTTCTAACGATTTCTTTAACACCTTGGAAGAAACCTCTGTACTTTGGTTTGCAGGAACACTGGTCGTGGATGAATTTTACCTTGAAAATATATGGCAAGTTGTTGGAAAATCGAAACACGAAAAGTTTCTTAGCAATTCAATGAGTTGTTAATCAGAGTAGGAATAAAATGACATAACTCTGGGCTAGGCATGGGGGGGTTTCCACCCATTTAAGGGAGTCCAGGGGGGTGTATTGACTGGTTTTGATTATTGGGGGGTTACAACCCCCTCCCCCCTATAATTTACGCCCATGGTCTTAAATATGTAGTATTTTGGTTTAAAATCGAGATATTTCATGCTAGACTGTGTGAGCTTAATGGTAATCAGTCAGCAAAAGGAATCACTGAAAACACAACGGCGTGACTCCCTCGCTTCTCACGACGAGAAGTGCAGCCGAGCAGCTGGAGGTGTACCTTCAGCGTCTCCATGGGGCAAACCACCAGCACGGCCTCGGCCACGCCCCCCCCCAGCCCACAGAGCAGCCCCCCCCCGCCGTCCAGCCGGCCCGACTCGTCCCGCATCTGGTTGCTCAGGAACTCGAAGACTCCGAACCTAGAGCATGCGGCGGGATTCAGCGCCTCTGACCGTCTGTGGACATGACTCACCTGCAGCGTTTGCGTCACAGAGTTGGATGTTCGGCCGTTTCAGAGCTGCGTTTTACCACGGCTGTGAGAAGGCGGCACCCACCTGACCGCAGCCTTGGGGACGGAGCCGATGAACAGAAGGCTGAGACCCCGGTAAAGGCCCCTCACCCCGTGGTCCCGCACTGTCTGCTGTACGCAGTGCACTGTATGGGAAGGCGAGGCAGGGTCACGCTTATCATCATGGCAGTGTGACAGGGCGGCCCCGACGGTCCCATGAGCCTTGCTACATGTGGCTACTGAGCAGGGGTGTTGGAGGGGCCCAGCACTGTATGGGGGCCCTAAAAACTGAAAATAACTTTCCTACGAATTTGCTCTGTAAATTTTACTATGCCCCCCCCCCGGCAAATTCTGTCTACCCATTTTCTCAGATTGAAAGGGATTGAAATTTTAAGGAAGTTTCAAGGGGAAAATGGCCTTGAAGTAAAGAAACAATGACTTGAATTATTTTATGATAATTATCAATATTGTTTTATAGGAAAATAAATGAATGATAAAATATCACCCAGCCATACATACACCTACATTTAGTTTTGTATCAAAATATCAGTGACTAAAACTAGACTGAAATATTTGAACATATAAAGATTATTTATATATAAAGCATATTTCATATATTGTCTTTGATAAAACTAGTGCTATAAATAAATCAAGAATCACAAGCCATTGTCAGCGCTATGTCATAATACCAGTCTTTGTAACTTTGGAGATGAACTTGTGTACTAATTGAATATTTAGGAACTACATGACTACTTTTTCTTCCCAATTAGGTTGCAAAGGGAAGGGGGTGCTATAATAGCACAAAGTGGGGGTGGGGGGGCACATGCAGACAACATGTGGGTTAAGCCCCTGACCACAGTACGCTCTAGATGCCCCTGCTATGGACCCACCTATGCCTTTGTACTGGGGAGGGCTGGCCTTCTCGTCCAGTTGCAGCTGTGTTTTCACGTATTCGGTCGGGTAGGTACAGCAAACCTCAATGCCACCAGCAATCCCACCTGCAGACCACAGAAGCAAAGGTCTTTAGAAACAGTCACATGGAAGAAAAACCTACCATTGCTCATTTTGTAAGAACACCTCGACTAAGTCATCCTACCCCTGATCTAAGTCATCCTACCCCTGATCTAAATCCTCCCAATGGCCTAAGTCATCCTCCCATTGGCCTAAGTCATCCTCCCATTACCCTAAGTCATCCTCCCAATGGCCTAAGTCATCCTCCCATTGCCCTAAGTCATCCTCCCATTGCCCTAAGTCACCTTCCCATTGGCCTAAGTCATCCTCCCATTGGCCTAAGTCATCCTCCCATTGCCCAAAGTCACCTTCCCATTGGCCTAAGTCATCCTCCCATTGGCCTAAGTCATCCTCCCATTGCCCTAAGTCACCTTCCCATTGGTCTAAGTCATCCTCCCATTGGCCTAAATCAACCTCCCATTTTCCTAAGTCATCCTCTTGCTGACCTAATCATCCTTCCACTGGCCTAAGTTCCAATTTAGCTGTATAATATTTGAGAACTGTCACCTCCGCAATTCTAACATTATTTCTGGATGGTGTTGACCATTTTTGGGTTGTAATGGGTACCTTCTGCAAAGATAGAGATGTCCACTGATCTCATGACATCTGAGATATTGAAGGCATTTCCTCTCACTGTCATGTTTAATCTCTGCTCCCAAACACAAAGAAACCACCATTGCTGAATTCAAACGTAACACGTTATACTGTTAGCACTGGGGCCCTGTCTTGTGGCTCTTAACACCTGAATGTACCAAGTGACATCCTGTGTCTGTAACTTTGCCACTACAAATTGATGAACTGCTGTCCCCATTCATGTCTTTGGGTACAAAATACTTACTTGGTCCCAGGTAAGTAGTTTGTGACCTTACAGCGCCCAAATTCAGAGAACCCATGACAGTAGCTTAGAAAGTGGGACACCATCCTGCCAATAAAATGACTTGATCATGTCTTTGATTAACTGGCATTCTGGCCAGGACCATCGGGACTGTCCTGCCACGATCACCAGCCTCACCTGGAGAAGTGCTTTTCATAAACAGCCGGGAAAATGTTGCCCACATTGGGGACACACCAACAGGTTTATCAGGAGCTAGTATCTACAAAATTTTTCTAAGCATGTTTTATTGCCTACATGTATTACGGCAGGGCATGACACAGGAAAGGATGATTCGTGTGGGGCTCACAAACAAAGGGGTTTATTAAAAAAAAAGAAGAAAACAAAAAGGCACTAGATAAGGGCAAAAACAAAGCAGGTAAACTACAATAACACAGGAATGACAACAGCAAACACAGGAAACTACCACAGCTACAAGCACACAATGACCAACTGAGGATCAAGGGCAAGGGCAGGCACCTATATACATGGATAACAAGGGAAAGAGGAGGGGCGGTGCTCATATAGGGCTGGATTACGCGGAAACCTCGACTTAACCAAGAACAAAAACTGCTCGGAGCAGTTTTGAGACTTAGCGTAAATTGCCATAGCAACATGTCTCGACTAAAACCTACCCACCTTTCGTAGTACGGGTTAATCGCGAAGTTACATCACACGTCATCAAGTTACTCGCAAAGTTACCCCGATAAGCCAGTTACCCCGCTTCCTAGTATGCCCCAGGACTGAGAAAAACAAGACAAAGCTGAGATATTTCCTAAGAAAGGGGAGACCAGTGACACCTACTGGCCAGGCAGGGACTGTTCCTGACACGATGAGGGAAAATTATGGCAATATATAAGCAGACAGGCTAAGTACGGAACTGTATTTTGAGCTTGAGAATTATTTTTTCAATTGGCATTATTCGCCTGCAGGAAACAAGATTCTGACTTAGACTACTAGCTGGGAAAAATAGAGTATGCTGTACATTACATTTTAAGGATAATTTTTATGATCTATGTTAAGATTTCCAAAACTGGAAACTGGCACAAAATGTAAATGTTGATAAATGTATTACATGTGAGATGGAATTTTACAGTTTATCTCAGTTGCTTTGGCACGTTTCGTGAAATACTTAACATTATAACGACTATAAGAACATTTCTAACTTTTTTCTCAGAATTCTCTGAAATTTATTTCACGTGGCCCTAATCCTCTTCCGTAGCATTTGCTCAGATCCACGGCTGGAAACAATGTATATTTCCCCAGGATTCCACTATCTTATTCAATGTTTTTAAGTTTAAAAAGTCACGTAGTCAACTGAAGAAATATAGTTCTGATATTTCGCTTTATATAATTTAAAATAGTTGCTACATACAATTTTACCTTCGTATATCTAGTTTCTAGCCTACGTTCATGTTTTTGGGAATTAAAGTTTTTTTTTAAAATAACAACAAACTGGGTACTATAATTAGGCCGGTTGTTTTGTATGTAAAAGATTATTAAATGACATTTTTGGCAGATACTTTAAAATGTTTTCGGGGACAGTAACATAGACCCTTATCTGCGTGTACCCGGCACCCTTCTTACAGCAAAGTGCAGAACAGCGCTGATAACGCCGCCAAAAAGTCGGAGGTAGATGTAAGACCTGCCGCCGGGTCACGTTCCTGCATTAAATATTTGCTTGTCGGATTCCATTTACAGCGTAGATGAAGCGATTGAGAAAAAAATAAACACTATACAATAAATTGCAAGAATCCCAAGCGCAGTTTTAACTGAATACCGACCCAATCGCAGAAAGGGGGTGACCGACGTACCTGCTAAAATCGCCTTGCCAGGATGAGTTAATTTCTCTTCCCCTGTTGTAGCCGATATACAGCGCGGTCTGTAAAATGGGTTGACATTTCCACACATGTTTACAAAATATGTACCCGAGCAAAAAGCGTTTTGATTGCTCTTCCTGCTCAATTGTACTTCTCGTTGCGACAACAGCGGTTAATACAAGTACAAGACTATCCAGCATCGAAAGCGCAAAGTATTGATCGGGGGGTGCTGAAGGAGGGCCAGTGTGTGTATGTGTGTGGGGTTTCTGCTGCGGTACATGCAAGCGTCATATCTCACTCAAACAGAAGACTTTTGTTAAGGTGGCACTGCGCTGCCTCATACTTATGTAGGGGGGAGGACGTGATATCAAACTTAAGGCAGACTTAAGCTTGATTAATCCCCAAGACTCGGAGAGGCGGTGACACTATGTAGTAGCTTAAGCCGCGCTGTTCTGACGCTTTCAATTTCATTTACCAGTATGTACGGTTGATACGATCAAACACATGTCACTGATAAGCCGACTGACATCGTTTAACAATTCTCACATACATTATCACTTTTTTGCAGTCTTAAAGAACACCAGTAGCTCTACTTATGCGGTAAAAAGTTATACATTTGAGTTACCTTATGAATAAACGTTTCACTTCTGTCACACACCTGTATCAAAGGAATAGCAATAAAGAAATCGTTATCTGCCTTAACCGTTTCACAAGATGGGACACCGAGGTGTCATTTAAGAATAATTTCATGTCATGCACAGATTAGTTTGTATTTTTGGAAACGGTAATAAATAGTGTGCTGTACGTACAACTAGTTTTCTTGCAAAAAATCACGTTCTTACGGTAGAAATTGCTCCTGTTTTAGTGGAAACCGAAATGCTATAAATGTTGATTTTTTTTTTTGGAAGGGTGGCTGACGCTCAAGAATAACTTGGTTTCATGTGAGATGCTGATTATCTCCTTCCTTCTGTGGAATTCACCCTCTGAACTTTCTAATATTCCTGTTATTGAAAACTGGACAGGATCTTATCGTGTAACCTGTTATCAAAACTAACCTGAATGACCTTGTTGTGATCAAAACTGCAATAGGCAGCTATCACAAAGATGTCACTTTTAAAATTGAGGTCAAAATCCAGTATTTTAATTAAAATTGTTCCATTATGTCTGCTGATCTTGATTTTGGTTAAATGGAGGGGATCTCAGCCTCTTTGGTGAAGTCTGTCCTCTAGTGAGCCTGTGGTGTTGCAGTTATTTTTAAGGAGCAGTAATTCACATAACATTGTGGGGATTCTCCAGGTTCGAGGACATGATGTTTACAATTTCTTGAGATTAACCTGTAGAATGCTGTGTGATTTATTGCCCCTTTAATTCTAAGACTAATATTTTCTTTTCTGGATTCTTAGATCTACTATCTGATGCTGTGTTACAGTTTTTCCTGATTGCTTTGGCACATTTCATGAAATATACTTATTCTCAAGACTAAAAGGCATTTCTCAAAACAATTTATGCATATAGCACAGCACTATGGTTTAGCTGCAAAATGTTCATGTTTATTTCTGGTCCCTGTTTGTTTGGTTTTACTTAAATAAAACCACATTTTGGTTCTTCAAAATGCCTGCCCTTGAGTCCTTCATCTTTTGCAATGCGACAAAATGACAGGACTCCCAAAAGCCCCAGCAGCCTGCCTCTCTGCTTCCGGGTGACTTAGGGCAATGGGAGGATGACTTAGGCCCTTGGGGATGGAGGACTTCATTACCCTCCTGCAAGCCCATCAGGAGATGAGGAGCAGTCCCTTGCTGGCTCCCCATAGCCCAGCACAATCCAGTCAGCCATTCCCAGTTGCAAGAAGAAGAGGCAGAAGAAGCTAGCCTCACCAAATCCAGTGACTCTGGAGCCTGGAGACCCCGGTGAAACCACTGCTGTCCCTCTAGAGCCCATCTTCATCTTCATCAGTGGTGTCTCCAGAGCTCATCCTCGGCTTCTGGCCCAGAGAGGGTCGCGCTGCACAAGTCCCAGGGTCTCAGTCCAAGAAGGGCCACTTCTCCTGCGCCTAACCCTGCAGCAGCCGTACTGCCCAAACCAGAATCAGTTGTTCCTGCTGTGCCCTGTTCACCCGCAGGTGTCCCGGCTGTGGCCTGCCCACCTCCAGGTGTCGTGACCTTGCCCTGTTCACCTCCAGGTGTCGTGACCTTGCCCTGTTCACCTCCAGGTGTCCCGGCCTCGCCCCACCTCCTGACGTCCTCCCGGGGCCCACCTCATTGTCTTCTGACGTCCTACCTGACGTCACTCATGACGTCCCACTGGTGCCCACCTCGACATTTCCTGACGTCCTGCCAGTACCCACTGTGTCATCTCCTGACGTGTCACCGGCACCCACCTTATCTCCTGTCATTGTCCTGGTGTCTCCAGACCAGGAGAATACCGTTCTGGAAGACTTACAGTAAGACCCCCTGGACCTTGCCCTGAGTCCTGCTCCATAGGCTTCAGTTCAGTGGTCTGGAGGGGGACCTGCCTCCCCAGGAAACTGGCCCAGGAGGATCCACATCTTCCGTACTTCGCCCAGCTCCCCGAGGTTCAGAAGACTCCCTGGACTCCCATTGTTTCTGTCTGTTATGCCTCAGTTCCTATCCTGTCCAACCTTTTCATCTCTCCCGTGGTTCCTACTCATGCCTCTGTTACCCATCTAATTGTCTATCCTGTTCTGGTGTGACCTATTCTGTCTGTCTCTGTCACCACCTCTTCTCTTCCGTGGTCCCCGTTGAGGTCCCATGTCTGTCCCATGTTTGTCCCATGTCTGGTCTGCCTTGTTGGTGTGGTGTGCTCTGTCCTGTCTTGACCCATCGGTTGCTTGTGACGTTTATCCCCCGTGTTCCATCGGGCCTGCCATGCCCTGTCTAGTCCGTTGCCCTGTCTGTCTCCAACCCTATTCAAAATTATTTAACTAGTAAAGTCATGCCTGTATTGGTTAAGGAGTATTGCCAAAATTTAGTCCTTAACTCCAAGAACACTGAGAAATTGATCTGTATGTTTATTTATTTTCTCACCTTGACTATTGCAATGCCTTGTTTATCACCCCAAATGGTTGTTCACTGGCCTATCTTCGGTCAGTAGAAAATGCTACTGCCATATTACTTAGAAGATGCCAAATCCCATGTTAGCTAAGCTTCATTGGTTACCAGTTCAATACAGAATTAAATTTAAGATTTTATTGATTAGTTACAAGGCATTACATGATCTGGCTCCACTATGTATTAAAGAACCTTTAGCCCCATATCAAAGTCAAAGATCTCTTAGATTGTCAGACCAGGGTCTCTGGTTGTTCCAAGCAGTTGGCTAAAAATGAAGGGTGACATAATGGCACCTAATCTCTGGAACAATTTCCCTTTAAGGATCAGGTCACAGTATTGGTTTTAAAATCTTGTTTAAAAACACTTTTATCACTTAGCATTTCTTGAAATAACAGATTTTTAACTTAAAAAAATATATATATTTAATTTGCTAAAGGGGCAGCGTGTGGCTCAGTGGGCTAAGCCCGTGTGCCTGTAATCATAAGGTTGCTGGTTCAAACCCAGCGTCCGTATGTCTGTGGGTCCTTGAGCAAGGCCCTTAACCCCCAGCTTCCTGGACACCCCAACAGGTGGCTGCCCTTTGCAGACAGCTTGCTCTACAAAGAGCAAGTTGAGGGAGACATAAAAAGAATTTCCCCATGGGGATTAATAAATTATTATTATTATTATGCTTTTTATCATGAGTGGCCTAGTGGTGCAGTTGTTAGCGCTGTTGCCTCACACCTCCGAGACCAGGGTTCTGTGTGTGGAGTTTGCACGTTCTGTCATTGTGGGGCTTCCTCCAGGTTCTCTGGTTTTCCCCCACAGTCCAAAAACATGCTGAGGTTAATTGGAGCTACCAAACCGCCTGTAGGTATGAACGTGTGAGTGTTCCCTGCGGTGGGCTGGCAGCCCATCCTGGTTTGTGCCCATAGCCCCGAGGATAGCCTCTGGACCCCCTGCAACCCTGAATAGGACAAGTAGTTACAGAAAATGGATTGCTGTTGTGTTATCACTTTTCATTTTGTGTTTGGGTTGATACATTTTTTCTTGCAAAGCACTCTGCGCACTCTGGCTTGAAGAGTGCTACGTAAATAAAGTTTATTATTGTGCTCGTAATGCTAACTGGCTTTCGAAAACACCACGAATTGGAGTAACGTGCTTTTGCAATTTTGCGCGTTGTTCATCTAAGCGGGTGCGACAGATATACCAACTAGAATATATTCATAAATGCAGGGTAGTTTTCAAAAAGTGCAAAGAGCCTTTGAAGTCTTTATATTTATTGTGACGTAAACACAAAAAGAGAAACTGTGTTCCAGCACGCAGATCATCCACCCTGTCAATCATACTTAAAATGATAGGTACCGATACGTAGAGCAACAAAGGGCAAGCGACCTTTTGACCTGACAAGGGTGCACAATTAGGAAATTAAAATTATAATCATCAATAATGCGACGAGAGGTAAAAACAGAATCGCACAGCCATTCAGACCCATGTCCAGGATTACAGTCAGCGGCACGGATCTGCTTATGCACCAGCCGCTGCACGGTGGTCGTCTGGATAAAAGCCACAATCCAACCAATCTCTCCACCTCTTTGCATAGCGTTACTGTGTCCTATCAGTTACTCAACTTCAGTGATGATCCTTATGCAACCTCTGCTCCATTGTTTTGCCTGTAAAGCATATCTGAAGCAAAATGACAATCTACTGACCTTAAAAAAAAATCTTTGGATCCTTCGAGCTATTGAGATAACTGTATAGAGGGGCCTATTTCAATAGTTAAAATACAAGGGAAAAAAGAAAAAAAAATACATTATCAATAGACCTTCCATTACTGGCTTATGGCACAGGGCCCAGTAAATTATTTAGTGAGGTAACTGGTTTTGGCTAAACCCAGGAACTTACATTGAGGATGTATTAAGGGGGGCCGTTCAACAGATTTGTCACGCAAAATGCTAAGAGTGTATTATGGCCGTCTTTCCTTGAAATGCTCACCGTTCAGCTGCTGTTCCATCATTTGGGTCATGGTGACACTTGACCAGACCAAAACACTGGCTACTATAAGGTTTGCATGTTTGCCATGTTTGGTGGTAGGGCTTGGGCTTGGGCTGGGGGGGCGGTCATGGGGGATGGAGGTATTGCTATCTTCAGGAGGTGTTCTCAGCTCTTCATCACTTTGTTGCTCAATTCGCTCCCTCTCTACACCTCAAGCTCAAAGCCCAACCCAACTTTGTGCCCCCCAGTATTAAAGTTTTTGCCATCGATCAGCGCAGAAAGGGTGAGCTTCACACCTGAACGGGGGGGGGGGAAGAGAGAGAGGTTAATTTAGACCAATCGTACCATAATTAGTATTCTTAACAGCTATATATTGATTATCTTGCATCACTGACAGCTTCTTGGAAATTTCCCTCTGGGATAAATACCAGACACATCATCCATACAGACATTTTTAATAGTTTAAATAAATGTTAAACTCAACAGAGGGTATTTTCACTGGTTCTGAAACAGCCAGTCTGGACTGTGGTGCAGTTCAGTGGGAGAACCAGGGCCCACATTCAGCCCAGCACTGAGCCCACGGCTAATCTGCAGGTGATTAATTGTGCTCCAGGAAGCACCAGTTGGGCTCAGAGACCTGCACCTGGTTTTATTACACAACTGTAAGTGAGGCCTTACCTGACCGCAGGCTGTGCGTGTAGCCTACTCCAACTAAACTTGCGTTGTTAACTTTGGCCTGTAGGGGGTGGTAAAGAGAACATTACGCAATATATATTCATATATCCTAATATCCATCCTGATAAAATTCAGAATGAATGCATCAGCTAACCAGGGTTTGAATGTATAGATTTTGGCACATAGGCAGCATTAAAGACATTACCCAGAGTGCACTGGGGTTCGCGTGTCTGAGGAGGGAAGACACTCACCGACAGAGAGGAGTCCTGGTCCAGCTGGTACTTGCCAGCGATGCCGAACCGCGTGTTGTTGCTTCCGGCAGTCCAGGCCAGGCTGACCGCTGTCTCCAGTTTGTCGTTCACCTTCTGGTAGATGGAACCTCCGAATTCCGTACCGTCGTTCCTGGAACGAGAAGCGGTCCCCATGAGGAGCCGGGATCCCCAAACCCCCCCCGAGGAACCCCTGTCACGCCACTCACACATTGGTGTGCAGCTGGAAGTCGCCGGCCTTGTAGCCCAGGGCGAAGTTGTTCTGGACCAGCTTGGACTTGGCCGTGTCGAAGGCCACCTGATAGCCCACCAGCCAGCCCTCGTAGCCCAGCACCGTGGCGGCGTGCACCGTGGGCCCGGCGAAGTCGAAGTCCACGTCGCAGCCCAGGTTCACGTACTCCCGCTTATAGCCGGCTTTCAGCTTGCCGCTCTTCTTGCTGGGGGGGGGGGGGGCGAATTGGAGCATTCTTACTGTGCCAGTCACACTGTCAATGAAATGCTGAATCCCAGAGCTCATGCCGCCTGCATTACCAGCCCTAAACACATTTAAATTCATGCTTTCCTAAGACAGTTTACCAGGTGCTAAGAAAGAACCCAAACGGTGAAAAACTTACCCTGTGTTTGGCACAAATGAGGTGTCAAAAGTCAGCTTCAAACCCTGAGCAAGCTGCAGTACGATTACAACAATAATTAAAAAGAATCTGTTAGCTTTCCAATACAGGTTGTGTAGCAATTTTTATTTTAATCTGCCTGTCAAGATCTATCCTGTGTTGGATGGATGAAGAGAGCGGCGGGCCTGAGAGTGGTGGGCCTGAGAGCAGCGGGCCTGATAGCGGTGGGCCTGAGAGCGGTAGGCCTGAGAGCGTTGGGCCTGAGAGCGGTGGGCCTGATAGCGGTGGGCCTGAGAGCGGTAGGCCTGAGAGCAGCGGGCCTGATAGCGGTGGGCCTGAGAGCGTTGGGCCTGAGAGCGGTAGGC
>JAODLC010000027.1:35236-56710 GCA_026781145.1 Hippopotamyrus pictus | reverse complement strand
TGTTTTGCTCCTTTAAGTTTATTAGTTTCACCTGTGCCCTGTTTTCCTAGTCTCTGTTAATTAGTCTCACCTGTCCTATGTTAGTCTTTACCCTGTTTAGTTTTTGTATTTAAGTCCCTGCTTCTGTTCTGTTCGCTATTGGTCCGTTGATTGTATCTTTGATTCTGATGTGCTTGTGTTTGATATGTAGCCGGTTTCTATTATTTAGTCTGTTAATCCCCTTTTATTTTATTTTTTTTTTTGACCCCTCGTGGTCTTTTTGGTTTTGTGGTGTTTGTAGTGTTCGCTGCTTTTGTTTAATAAACCCCCATTTTTGTTCCTGGAGCTGCAATGGGTCGTCCACCCTTTTTTGTGTCCGGTCATGCCCCGTTCTCGTGCCCGAGCCGCCCGGATTCATGACATAAAACAGGCGGATTGTTCCGTTTCTCCTGACTACAAACTAAAACCCGTCCAATGAAAACACGGCGATGCAAGATGCCAGGTTATTTCTCAGAGCAAGATGCATTCCAGCAATAAAAATATGGTTTTCGAAAACATTACACATAAACCTATAAAGAAATTCCCCAGAGAAGCAGAGGGAAAACTGGACTTTGGAAAAAAAAAAAGTTCCTTCCTGTCTCAAGAAACAACAAATAAAATAATCTTTCCCAAGTGCTTTCACCTCTTCATATACACATTAAAAGAATAGAATAGTTCTCAGTGGGCGCCTGAGGAAACCCCTTCTGTCACGACTTCTTTCATCCCAAGACACTCAGAGGAAAAGTTTTCGGCACAAGAGGACCCACCGGAGGTTTGAAATTGATACCAGGATTTAGAAACACCCCCTCGTCCATTTCTGCAGTCGGTGTAATTCATGACATCTGTTCTCACCACAAGCAAACATCACTGCCATTCCGTAAAAAAAAAAAAAAAAATTAAAAAAAAAAACCTCTGCTCTTTAAAGAATTTATCTCCTTTCTCGTAAACATTACGATCTTAAGCGCTCTAACGGAGATATACCGCCCGCACTAAACAAGCAGAGAAATTAACGGGGCACAAGATCCCCAATAAATACAAGGCAACCAAAATCCGCCGCTTGGCGCGTACACTTCATAACAATGTATTTTACGGCCTCTCAGACGTTACTCATTAAATGTTGCTTTTTTCCCCATTTATGCGTAATTTGCTAAGTTTCACTGAACATTTTTGGTTTGAGTCAAACACGTCTGAGGTTTCTAAACTAAGCCAACTAATGCACACCGAGAAGAAAGATCTTCTATAGCATTCATTTTCGTATTGGATTCGAACCGTGGTTAATTTGACATTTTTGTTCTTTCGTTTGGTCCTGCTCATTTCTTGAGAGCTTTTCTTTGCATGTCACTAAACGAAAAAAGATCTTTAGTTCTTGAATCACCTTTAATCATCACTCTTGCAATTTATTTTGGCAGATTCCAAAAAGCATCCATCCATCCATCCATTACAGATTCGCCATGAACTAAACACATGATCGCACTTGTCCATTACGAATCTAGTATGTTGCCATGTTCAGGTGCGTAATGGTCGCTCTTTCACCCACCAGTGGGACCGGTGAGACCAGCTGATCTCAGTACTAGGTTTATCTTTATATCCGCAACTGTCCCTACAGCCAACACCTCACCTGCACCGGGGAACTCGTTACGACGTCGCAGCAATACGTTAGTTTTTACGAGGGTTGCGTTGATATGAAGTGACAGGCAACGACTTAACCGATTTTACAGCTCGATTTTATTTTACAGGAGCAATGCACCCAAGGTGTGTTTTTTTCCAGCACACACCAGCAGGGTGTCTCCAAGGATCTTGACCAGGCAAACTGAGACTTATGCTCTCACGATCTAGTGCCCTTCTGGGGGTTTCCTGCCCCAGATACAAATATGGTATTGTTCAACTCCAGCGAAGCACGTAAAAATACCGAAATCATCAGTGCAGTACCTTCACAATAACATAAGCCGTTTCCAGGCAGCTGGTTTCCATTCAATAAACAAAAGATATATTTACTACCATGTTAATTTTATTACCCATTGCAGAAAGATCTTTTTCAGATTATCCGAACTTTTGTATAAGTTGATTGAAGAAAATTGACATTTCTGTCAATACTATTTACGCACTAATGCAACATACAACTTTGACATGATGTTCTTACTATATGGGCTGGTTTGCTGTCTAGGGAATCCTCTGCCTTACGGCTAGCTGGCTTCGGGTGACCGTACAGGCATCACCGATAGTCTAAGGGCCATTGGTGAAGAATTACAAATCAGTGGATGAATATTTTTTTGAAGAGAAAGGAAAACACTGTGTAAACAGATTGATTCGTGATTTAATGTTTTGTGACGACATGCTGACACTGTTCGTGCAGCGTTACCTGTTTTAGTAACAAATTACCTTAACTAACCATTCCGGTGATTCATCTGTTTTTCGTTTGTTGGCAATGTCAGTTTTTCCACCAGTTCAATGCTCACAAACGCAAACGTTACTTGGCACAAATACTAAATGCATAATCCGTAACGTATTACCACACAATACATTCCCTCAGGTAAACACGATGTCCTGCAACATTATACACCAACAGTTAAGTCCTTACAGTAGCATGCGGTTCTCGTTTTTGTGGTAGGCTATTCCAAAACGTTGCAGGTTTAATTCTATTAACAAACCCACTTGGAACCGTAGCTTCGACAACGTTAGATTTAGCACGGCTACAATTAAATAGTTCGTGCAAAAATGTTGTCATATAAGCGTGCCGTTCCTGTCGATTTTGTTTTGTGTTACGGACGTAAAGAACGAATTTAAGGAGATGGATATTTGCCCAGAAGGTTGTTAGTTCATATCCCTGCTTCAGTTTTTGTGCCAAAGTGGTCAGTTGTACTATCTCCACCTATTTTGAACGATAACAGCGCATACAGTTATTCCAAAAGGGCAACAAAGTAAATATGTCATGTCTAATAATTAATCTAACATTATAGTCAATCATTAATCTATTATCGGCCATTATATCATCGACATTAATGCATTGCAAATTCCAAAATATCATAGACGAACATAACGTGCAGGTAGACCTATAATTTTTCAAAGTTTGATACTATGCTTAATTAAATTTCATAAATACGTTTTTTTTTATCTATGTATTGCAGTAATAGACGGGAACTTTAAACGGACGAAAACAATAATTATAGCTTAGGAGTTCACAGCAGCTGGTAAATACGGACAGGATTTCACACATTACAATCGAGTATGTTCATAAAACGATGCACTAGCTTTTGGCGCCGTCGCCCGCTACACAGCAGGTGTCTACAACCGGGACTTAAAAGAGAATGAACTAAAGAGTAAGTGATTACCCGCCCCTGGAGACGATGACAGCAGAGCAGTGTGTGCGCACTGCCAGCAACGCGCCGAGGATCGCAAAGCGCCTGCAAGTAAAAGCAGGACATCTACTCCGCAAACTCACGCAGCAAAGGACAACAAAAGACTGAGAGGAGGCGTGCGATCATCCGAGCGACTGTCTGACTACTTCTGCTTTTAATGATGCTGCTGCATTAGATGACCAATACTGGCCACTTTCAGCCCGAAGGAGAGTAGCGAAAAGCGACCCCGAGTCTCCTTATCTCGCTGCGAAGGACGAGACGTGACACTTGAAACTTTTAAGGACAGCATGATCGCTGCGGTTGCGGGCCACGTCGAGTTTCTCTTTTGTTAAAATAATAACCATGATTACCAGGTAAGTACGACTTGTACAGAGAGCAGTGAATCTCTTGTATATATATGAACAGAAGTGTGGCTGTCCTAACTAAACTCAAGAACTTCACTTATTTGTGCAAAACTGTCTGTTAAGTAGAACTATGATCCCTTTCCCTAGGTGGTTATAGTGTAACAAGGTAAACTTGGATGAATTATGTTCTGCTAGAGAAAGAAACCCATCGCCTATTTGGATCGAACTTTGTTTTGCCACGGAGCTGCCGCTCTTCTCAAATATTTCTTAAATGGTCGTCTTGGCCGTTTGCGTCATGTTCAAGTTATTCTCATAGACATGCCTATTCTTAACCATTTATTTGCATTTTAAACACAGTGTCGTAAAATGTATTCTTTTTTGCCGTAGCACTTTAATAAATGTGTCAAACTGATGTTTGAATGAGAACTAAAATTGTTTACCCCAAGTTTCAGCATTTATTTTAACTTAAACTGAATTTTAACAGAAAGTGGTTAATAATTCAACTTAGTCACTCGACTTCCTTTAGGTCTTAAGAATGTTCTGCAGGCGATTATCGTATGATATTTTCCAACTCAACGCAGACACGCTCTGTTTTAGCAACGGTCGATAATTCAGTTACAGTCGGACATGTTTAACTATGACAGTAGACCTAAACCATACATTTTGCATCCTCCTACAAATCCCAAAATCCGTTCCCAGTGCTGTCAGGTACTCATGAAACAGATAATACCGTAACTCCTTGTGGACCACAGGCATCTAAACTAGACATTGTCAGATTAGCCACAATTAAGGCCATAATTTAAATGTTAATATAAGCTTTAACACTGAATTCAAAGAACCGTGTGGGGCCCTGCTTGTCATTAATTACTCATGTCATTAATTAATTAATTTAATTAATTAATCAATCAATCAATCAATCAATCAATTGGAAAAATTAGCGTGGTTTAACGGTCAAGCGATCGTGAAGCACAAGTTCATGCGTGCAGTTTCTTTTACTTGTAATGACTTATTTTTCACTTTATGGTTTTCAATTGTTTAGTTTATTTATTTATTTATTTATTTAACCCAGCCTTTCCGACGTCTTCGTGTAAATTGCTTAAGGTATTAAATGGCTCACTGGGAATACTGTAATTATGCTAACTTAGCACTAGGAGGCGCTATGCACGTAAAACAGTACTCCGGGCAATTCATGCCTTGATGGTACAATATAAAACTTTTGTAGTGAAGATATGAATCACAAGATTACACAATAATCTCAGGCATTTGCGATGAATTTCATTCAAATAAGTGATAGTGATGAATACGTCTGTCGAATTTTGAACCAAAGAAATAATGCGAGCACTTTAATGAAAGAATTTTAAATGAACGTACTGTGTGCGCCTTTAATGTCTTTTAGAGTCGCGTGCCGTTTGCCTCATTATATAATGCAAAACAGAGGCAGCATGCGTTGTAAGATACAGAGGCCGTTTAAAGAGTACAGTAAATGAAATTTACTTGTTCTGCGGACAGGATGGTGGGTATCACTCACTTCCACGCCTCTGTTGTTAGTACTGTCAGTGGCTGCAGTCTGCAGAAAGAAAAGATCACTGTACCACACTGTCCTACTTGGACAGAATCAGTCATCTAAGTAACGGCGGGGGGGGGGGGCATTTTTAAGTCATCTTCTACCCAAATGGAGTTCAATACATTACAGTAGGATGCTTTCCTTTATAGAGTGAATCAATGTGGATTCTTCAAGAAAGAAACACACACACTACTTCATTTCTGTGCAACTTTCAAGTTTTCAAAATATCTATTTTCCTGCTGGTTTGTACTGGGGACATTGCTGTTGTATTACTTTATCTGGTATTAAACCACAGCAGCTATTGTAAATGTCCAGTTAAGGGGTGGCACATTATGCAGTAGTGGTGATTTGACTTGGGGTGGCACAGTGCCCCCCTCAGGCCCCCTCAGGCAGAGTTTGCGCTCTCCTCCTATGTTCCCACACGTGGTCTGTCGGTAGGGAGAGGTACTCCAAATTGGGTAATGCATGTGAGACCTGAGGCAATGAGTCCAGACCGAACCATTTGTTTCTAGCCTGTGTTTCCTGAGAGCCTGGATCAGTACTGGATCAGTAAGTGAATAAGGAATTAATATGAATTGGATGGATTTATTTCCTTTAAATATGATTGGATAGCTGTAAACCAAAAAGGGAGAGATGGAATGATTATCTGTAAACACACTATGCCTGTTACTAACCTTGCCTCTCTAGTTGGGGATTATATTAACAGTGAATCAGGATGGAGTTGGAATGACCACACATTGGCTGAATCACTCCTTCCCATGATTCCACGGGGCACACGCTAACTTCCCCGCACCTATGCCTGTCTGTGTGAATAGGTGGCATAAGGTCTGGCGCAGGTAGACCGTCACAGGACCGGCCCGTGCTTCCCCAGATGAGATGAATGGGAAAGTGTGCAACCTGGTGGTTTCCCCAACAACAGTGCCCCGGTCGATGGGTGCCATGGCCAGGCGTCAGACGGCTCCCGTCAGGGTGCATGCTGGGAGTCCCGGGCATCAAGGCCTCCACAGCCATGCCAGCTCCAGGGGCTACTCACAGAGACAGAGCTCCACGCTGCTGCCTGCCCTCAGTCTCCGGAGACAGGCGCTGACCGGGGGCAAGCAGCAGATCGGATTCGGCACCCCCCAGCCACACCGGCAACAAGCCCCCGCCCATCTCCTCTCCCCCAGCACCTCTTCCTCCAACCAGGACCTCCTGCCCAACTTTTCTGAAGGAAGGGTTAAAGGTACGTTTCCCTTCAAAAGCCTGAAACAAGAAAGTTGCTGGTTCAAATCTGATGAAGATTATGCTGCTGAACATTTGAAGGGAAAAAAAAAAACGTAAACAACTGTAATCAAATTTCTGTCTGATGAGTAACATTCTAAATTACTTTAGACAAGAGACTTGATTTTGGATAAATGTATTGTGAAACATTATAATGCCATTTTGCTAGTATTTAGCTGTCAGTCATTGTGATACAAATTGACCATGATATCTTATATGTGTTCATATGTAAGTTGACCTCTTTGCATTTACAATGTCAGCAGGCCTTAATCCCATTATCAACAGAGCAGAAAGATATGCTGGGCGTTTTCATAGATTGACAGAACTGGAAATTATGGTCAGGTGTAGACAGAATGGGGGGGGCAAAACATTAGTGACCTTTAACTGGGATACTTTCCCTAGCACTTGCTAAGCATCAGCCGATCCTATCAGCTTTGCCAAACATAATGCCAAAACATTACTCTGCCGGGATGAACTAAAGCGATAAGCATCCGATGACAAAAATATCTGTGTGTCGTTGTGTTAAGTATCTTCATGAGGCCGTTCAATAGAAACTCATTTGCAGGTTATGTTGCCAAAAAGCACCTTTGGTTCCGGATGCTTTATTATGCTTTTAACTGTGTAGAAAATTGAATAGCATACTGTATGAGTATGTCTGCCGTTGCCATGGAAACCTAAATGGAAAACAGTCAATAATTGACCTGAAATTACCTCCATATGCTTTGCTGAACCACATCTGAGAATTAAGCTATGAAAAGACCATAATAACAGTTCAAAGTAGCCACTCAACGAATGTTGCTATTGTAATAGGCAACTGCAGGGGACGTATTAATAAAGCACTGTCATAGAGAGGTTTAGGCAGGCTAAGGACACGCATGGAGACTCACAGGCAGCCCTAACAGCCAATCACGTTGAGTCTACATCGGCGAGTGGCCTTTTGCAACAACTGGGTGGGCGGGCAGATAAATGATTGTTATCTTGTTAGCTTAAAGTTTACACCAAAAGACAAGGATTCAGTATTAAAGCTAAGGACATGAATTCAGCCGGCCCAAGCAGGCCGAGGACGAAATGGATCCGAGAAGATCGAGGAGTGGCACAAGATGGTGTTATGGACATATAAGCTTTAGGAAATGGGGTGGAGAATGTCTGAATCTCCTGCAGCTGGAGGGGAGGTGCAGTAGGATTGGAGATGGTCACCCAGGAAGTTGGTCAAGGTTTCAGGAGGTTCCCAGTGAACATGTGGTGCATCACGGGAATGAATTATGCAGCATTGATGTTGTCCTGCTTGAACTCCTGCCCATTTTATCACTAACTGCAAGGGATCTCAAACTGTTGAGGAAAGAAAAAACAAGCCGTTCACTCTTTGGGTCACTCCTGGGGACTTGTTTCCTTGACAACAGCTGGCCAATCAGATTTCACTTCACTTTGCTTTATTTCTGAGGAGCGGAGTCACCACTGAGTCCATGGCTTCGTTGCGCAACAGGCTAAATAGTGACCTCATGCAGCTTAGTTGGGAAGAAGTAAATTAAATACTTATGTAGCTTTAAAATTGATTTTACTCTTGGTTTGGTGATTTATGTGAGTGGTGATAAGATGCTGAACCAAGTTCCTTTAGCAGCCTGAACCTGAACCCCCCCTCCCGCCAGCTCCACAGCACTGCTGTGGCTTCGCAATGGCAGGAATGTGCTAGAATGAAGTCACCCAGCCCTGTGTGGAAGTATTGCGGATACCACTCACATGAGCGTTAACCTGCAATCTGAAGAAAACATGAGACTGGTGCCAAGTCACTGGCAGAGGTTGTGGATTTTCACCTTAAGCTGATGGACAGACCATTTACCGAACAGGGTTGAGGGTATAAACCTTGGTGTGATGTTGCCCTTTGCCTCATCGATCACGTTGGGTGAATGCAAAGGTCGTTTTTGAGTTCTGTCTTCATGTGAAATGACTCAGCGTGCCATTCCTCAGAGGGAAGGTAAAAACCCCTTTAAGCTTGGTGCTGACTGTGAAGACGCAGAAGCTCCAGAGACGGTGTATCCTGAGTTGTGAGCATCGATCAGTTGCCTCTATCTCATTCCAAGGTTTATAGAAACGGGTGTTTTCTTTTCTCCCTCCCTGGTGCCTCTCTGTGTTTTCTGTTATGATGTCATGACCCCTTTCCTTCCCAATCCCTGTTAAATCAGACGAGGAAATCCCAGCAAAACCATCCTGCCCTCCCCTTGCCTAGCTCTGTTAGAAATGTACTCTACTTTCAACTGCAGCAGCAGTTCTAAAAAAAATTTCACATTGCAATTATGCTTCCCGAACTGAATCGTCCAAGAATGGTTCTTGGTCCTAGCGTGATGTTTTTGGCCTCAGCTTCCAAAGAAATTTAGCGGTAGCACATCTTGTGTTCCCTGTTGCGTCCCTGACCCCCCCTGGCTTGCGGAGGGGGGGTGATTTGCATGCCCCGCCCCCATCCCTGACCATACCCACTCCAGCTTGTCCCTGTGCAGCTCTGCTGTATTTATTGATATTTAACCAGGCATAAAGTTGTCCCCAAACAAACCATGGAGGCAAAGTAGGGGCAATGAAAAGCAGCGATTAGTGTCTAGTGGAGCAGAAAGCATGGCTGAGGATGTGAGGACACCCACGTTTCTCTCACGGAGAAAGCAGAACTATGTTCTTCTCAGGTGCTGGGAAGTCAGAGCAGGGAGCTTCCGAAGCCCAGATTTAATTTTTTTCACCCGCGTCGCCACGAACGAAATGAATGGCTAGCGAAGAGCTTGGGTCATAGTACGTGGTTGACCCTGGTCCTTCTGGCGTAGCATGTACGCTTCATAGCAGTCAAGTCCGAATGTTGAGGATGAGCTGTGGAGATGTTCGTTCCAAGGTGCTGGTAGATTAGTTGCATCCTCCACTCATTCCACCTCTTAGATGATCGAAAGGGTCTAGCACTGTCTTAAGAGAGAATAGGGCTACAAAGGGGTGATACATTTCCAGAAACTTTCCATTCGATGGGAAGTTAATTTGCGGAATTTTGTAAATACCCCAAGTTAGAGACTTTCCATGAGAATTACCGGGAATATATGGGAATTAAATTTCTAGAATTTTGCAACCCTAATAGAGAATGAGCGTGACGCAAATCGGGGTGGGGGGTGGGGGCATACCAATGCATTGAATCGAAATTCTCTTTCTCACCTCTAAGGCCCTCAGTAATCTTGCTCCCACTACTCCTCTGATCTTCTCCTGCCCTATCAGTCCTCTCATGCTCTTAGATCTTCCTCTTCTGAGCTCCTCACTGTTCTTCCTTCCAAACTCCACAGCCTTGGTGACTTCTTTCGCGGCTCTTGGTCTCCGTGATTCCCTTCCCTGTGACACCCATATCTCCCCCTTCTCTCCCAGTCTTCAAACGTCATCTCAATTCCTTTCCGTTCTATAAAGCTTTCCATTTCGCCCTACTCTGTATTTTTTTTTTTATATTGTCATTGTCTTTTGGTTTTGAAAAGCGTTGTATAAATCTAATGTATTATTGTTATACATCAAATCTGGGGGATTGATGCTGTACCCTTGTGTTAACATGAATGGGTACAGTGGAATAAGCTCAGTGTTGGTCACACTCTCTGGTGTCCTCAATCTCCCCAGGAAATGCTGTTTCTGGAACCTGCTCCTTGACACCCAGGTCACTTGGAGCCACCAACCTGGTGGTGACCAGCAGCCCCATGGTGGTCTCCCCTCTGTCCCAGTTCGGTGCCCCAGGTCCTCAAGCCCCACCCTGCCATCCAGCCGGCCTGGCCCCACCCTACACTGATGCCAGGTCAGCCTGCCTTGTCTTACCACTGTCATGCCTACCTCTATATCTACCTAACCCCCACTGCTTCACTGAAAGACAAAAACCAGTGGGACGGATTCAACATTTATCAATGGCTGTCAACAGCAGAGAAATACGAAGTTTTACTTGGGGGGGTGGGGGGGGGGGTGCAAGTTTCATCACTTATCGCTTTTCTTTCCATAAACTTTTCAAACAAATGAAACATTATCCTCCCTTCATCGGCACCCTTTATATGCCTGTATCCCTCCTTCTGCTTTTGACTGAGTTTCACAAGGTGGAATTAGTCAAGAAGACCCTGTTATAAAATTGCTCTTTTTAGACACTCTTCTGAGAGTAGGTTAGGTACCATTTTAATAATTTTTTATGTGTCACCCTTTCCAAAATGGATGTATGTCACAATAACCTAACAAACTCACAGGAAGACAAATGATCCTTACCAACAGACTACACTACAATAGACTGGAGCTGTGTTTCCCAATCCGGTCCTCGGGCACCCAAAGACAGTCCACGTTTTTGCTCCCTCCCATCTTTTCTCGGTAGGGAGCAACAATGTGGACTGGCTGGCAGTGAGCTCGGTGGGAGCAAAAGCGTGGACCGGCTGTGGTTCTCTGAAGACCGGATTGGGAAACGACGGACTGGAGAGTCATTAACATTGTATGGTAGCAGTATGAGAAAACTGAGGCAATGGCTAGGCTACAAAAAAAAAAATCACACACACCCCAAGGCAGTCATCTTAAAAGTAAATGGCTGGGGGCTTTAAATATCTCAAGCAGGATGCTTTGCACCCCTGCCTGCCGTCGGGGCATGGACACCATAGCAACCCACTGTCAAAAGCTTGAGGAGCAGGGATGATTTATACCTGTTAACAGTGTTTGCAGTTTATCTGAGAGGTAAATGGTGCAACCTCATCATTATCCATTCAAACAAGCTTTTGTTGATGCAGCAGAACACATCCACTGCAGGATAAATGCTTCCTGTCTCTATCTTTTTGGGTACAGTAGATTATGCAGCAGCGATTCTGGTACCTTAGTCCTGTAACCTTGGTTTTAACTAACAGCGCTGAGCTGCTCAATACCATCCATCTGTGCAAGGCCCTTTTGTGCAGTGTTCCCAGCCTGAAATCACACTCATTGATCCAGTATTTGAATTTAAATAAATCTGTTATCAGGCCTTGGATTTGGGGCAAAGTGTGTTTATGTTTTACGAAAAATGTTACCCAATATAAAAAGCCATACTTATCACAGTTAATAAGACATGCTAACTCAGCTCAACAGGAGAGTTATGTGCATTTTCTAGAAAGCAATGAAAAAACAAACCATTTAGTCATAGGGCTCCTGCAAATGCTTTTGAACATACATGACAGCAGAACGTTATTTGAAATTTGTTTAAGCGAAGTATTGTGAGACATTTGGTACTGTACCTGGAAATAACTTTGCCAGCTTACATTTTTTTGGTGAGTGGCTGGGATGAGAGAAAGGTTGTTTTTGTTCCCAGTACCACCACCACAAAGAGATCTGTTCACACTCCGTGACGCTAAACCTGGAAGTCAAGTGGAATTCAAGTGCTTAGTGACTTCCACCATCTTCAATGGTCTTGAAAAGGCTGATTTATAAATGACAGGTCCCTTCATGAAACATCACTCCTGTTTTTTCATTCAGGAGTAATTTCAAGTGTCTGTCGAATGATTCAGCCATTTTCCGTTCAAATTACATAACTCAAGAGGAATTGTGTTTGTTTTACGTTAATCTTTACTCCCTCCCCTGGGGAAAAATTTCTGCAATGTTAGAGGAATGTAAAAAATCTCAAGAGTTAGTGGATGGGATCCAAAGAGCACTCAAGTGTGGACGAAGCTGGTTCCCGTTAGGGTGCAGTGGAGAATAAAACCATTAGGTTTAAATTAGAGCAGTGAACCCTAGCATTTCCTCCTTCATGTTAGCCATTTGCATTTTGTTTTAATGTGCTATATCCTCCATGTTGGCCACGTTAGCATCTTAATTGTACTTTTTTAAAATAAGCTGTGTTGTTGTTTTGAATGTAGCATTTCTTCCATGTAAACCTTGTTATCAGTGTTGTGTTCCGATCTTACCCAAGTCCGAGTCAAGATCAAGTGCAAATGGGGGTCAGTCGGAGCCGAGAGCAGGTCCGTTACGAGAGCTGGGCAGTCAAACCTAAGCTTGAGTCCAGGTCCGTAAAAACACAAGTTCAGTTTTGAACCAGGAATATAAATTCAAAAGCCATAAATTGAAGACTGAACAAAACCTCAAAATATTTACTTATTTCAAACTATTTATAAACATTTGTTTTTAAAGCATTGAAAATTATTTTTGAATGGGAAATAAATGATTTGCATTAAAGGTGCCTGATGGGGTCTTATGATGATGAGCAAGCAGAGCATAACATCATTGCTTTTCAAATATGGTCCAATTACTTCATTTGAGCATGTAGATAATGTTTTGTTTAGTCAGAAGAGGTATATGACTCTGAAGTTTAAGACTCCTGTGTCTGAAAAATTGTTGGTTTGATTCCCAGCAGATCAGTCACTCCACCATTAGACCCTTGGGGGAGGGACTGGGCACAATTGCTGAACATGGTCAACTTTTAACCAGAGGTGGAGATTCCAGGTCCAGAGAGTAGAAATCCAGACCAAGATTTTGTTTCAACCAACCAGTTGAGTATAAAGAGTCACAGTCACAGAGGACTCAGCTGGTTGGTTGAAACAAAATCTTGGTCTGGATTTGTACTATCTGGACCTGGAATCTCCACCTCTGCTTTTAACAGACGTCAATAAAAGTCAGATCAAAGACATGAATTACGAACATGCGCAATAATTCCCTGTAACATATAAAGGCACTATTTTCTTGGCATTTAAATGTGTAAAAAGTCTTAAGTCTTATCATGGGGGATCAACGATAAAGCAAATTTTATCTCCATGATCTTAAAATACTGAAATAACATTGCTTTTGAAAATACTGTCCAAATACAGTGCACCGTACCAAACCATACCGTACCTTCAGGATAGAGTAAGGATATGAAAAATACCACCCAAAACTAAACTCACTCTGCTCATCAAATGTCCCCAGTCTTCCCTAAATCCTTTAAACATGACTTCTTCAGGGAAGTTGAACACCAGAGGTGGAAAGTTTAGGTCCAGGAAATAAAAATTCAGGCCAGTTGGGTATAAAGAGTCACAGTCACTGAGTTACTCAATCGGTTGGTTGAAACAAAATCTTGGTCTGGATTTTGCCTCTCTGGACCTGAACTTTCCACCTCTACTGAACATTGACTGTGTCTCTCTAGTGACCATGGTTTGCAATGACGGGTGAAATGTTTGTCTGGACGCCAACTTTTTAGTACTATACGGACATTTACTTACTCCAACAATTTGGTAAGCAGATTAATAGTGTGCCTAAGATATTAATGAAAGGCGTATTCTGATGGCCAAATGTTAGTGATGCGAATAAAATCGGCGAATCCTTAAGCGTTCCGGACTTTAAACTGCAAAAGGTACCACCTCACCACACCTTGTTCATCCACAATATCTCCTCATTCAAAAGATGCTGTCCCTGTTGAGCTGTCCCTTTCTTCGCCGCCACTTCAGTGCTAATCACCAAAACAGCATCATGTGGCCTGCTCCGCTAACCGAGTAAAGATAATTTATACTTACTTTTGGGCGTCGCAATAGGCATCTCATTAATGTTTTAGGCACACTACTGATCTGCTTGCCAAACTGTGGGCGCAAGTAAAATAGCGTCCGTACAGTACCGAAAAGCCAGCGTCATTTAAAGCCTCGCGATTTTCGCGCAATGCGTCATCGTGGCGGGATCGCAACAGCCCTAAAGTAGTTTGTGAAAACTGAAGCAGCTCAAAGTGTCCTCGCCGAAACGGATTATCTGGTCGCCCTTTTTTATGTATGCGAAGCGGGTAATCGTTGACCTGGCAGACGTGATAATGAGTGTGCACGCGCACAAATAACGTTGAAGGTGATATAAGAATCTCCTGCATACGTACGTTTTACTTGCGGACTTCCTCACCGCTTACTCTCCTCTATCTGGCCCACAGGTCCCTGCTGTCCCGGGATTCCCTGGCCTCCACCACGCTCAGCCTGCCCGAGAGCCAGTCTACCCTGAGCAGCAGGCAGGAGTGGCCCTTCGGCTACCGTGTGCTGCCCCCCCTGGCTGCCCACCAGCCCCCCCAGTGCGGAGGCGAGGGCCCCGACCTGCCAAGCCTGCCCCTCGGCAGCGCTGCGTCCGGGCCCAGCACAACCTCCAACTCCACCTCCTTGCCCGCCTACCTCTTCAAGGGGGACAGTTCGCCGTTCCCCAGCCCCCGCCACTCCGCCCGCTCCAAGAAGAGGGCGCTGTCCATGTCGCCGCTGTCTGACGGCATGGGCATTGACTTCAATTCCATCATCCGCACCTCCCCCACGTCCCTGGTGGCCTACATTAACGGCTCCCGTGGCTCCCCTTCGTCCCACCTTGGCCTCTCCCCGCTGCAGTCTGAGGTGTATGGCCATTTTCTGGGCATCCGGGGGAGCTGCATACCCCAGGTCGCCCTGGGGCACCCCGGCTCCCCCAGCCCCATGCCTGGCCCTCTCCCGCTTTGCCCTGAGGCAGAATGTGCCCGCATGCAACAGCTTGAGGAGCAGGGCGTCCCGGAGAGCAGCACGCCTCTGTCCAACATGGTGGTCCAGCCCCAGGTCTTACCACAGGAGGTTGGCACTCTGGTGCCTTCGACAAAGTGCCAGCCCGAGTTGCCCAACAGCTGCACCATCGTTCCATCTGGGCAGCTGGATCTTGCTGCCCTAAAGGCCACTCCCCCACCTCAGGGCCCCCCGCCTCCATACCACTCCCACCGGCACGTGCAGCAGTTGCCGGCAGATCTCCTGGGCTATGCCCAGCTGCCCTTGATCTGCCTGTCCCCAGGGCAGAGCTCCCATATTCCACCCCTCCCTCCCTGCCCCATGCTAGAGGAGGAGGAGGCGGCTGAAGCTGAGGACTTGGGCACGGGGCACTGCTGCCGCTGGGCGGACTGCAGCGCCGAGTACGACCAGCGGGAGGAGCTGGTGAGGCACATCGAGAAACAACACGTGGACCAGCGTAAGGGAGAGGACTTCACCTGCTTTTGGGCGGGATGCCCTCGCCGCTTCAAGCCATTCAACGCCCGCTACAAGCTGCTCATCCACATGCGCGTCCACTCTGGCGAGAAGCCCAACAAATGTACGGTACGTAGCGCTTTCAGATGGCTCTGACAGATACGCGCCAGGGGAGAGCAATATGGCTTCCTCTCTATGTGGAGAAACGGCCACACCTTTAACTCTGCATTCTCCCGTGGCTGCAGCTCAGTCTCAGTGCAGCATCCCCTGCATCTGTGTGTGTATAATTGGCCTCCCCCATGATTTCTTTGCTGTGGGGGGGGGGGGGGGGGGGGTGTTGAGGATTGCTGTCGTAAGCGTTCACGTCGAGCCCCAGGGCCAAGGGATCCAATCAGCAGAAGTGTTCCTTAAATAAAACCAGTAGAGGAGGTGTCCCATCACGCATTGCGTCACGGAGGAGTTAGTGGGGTTTAGGCAAACATTTCCTCTCTCTGTTATGCAGTTACAAACTGAACGCAGGAGCCGTCCCAGAGCTTAGCAATGTCCTGCTGTGACACTCCGCAGGAGGTCTTCAGGTCCAGAGCCTCACCCAAGCGATTCTGTTCCGTGTAGTAGGTCTGGCGGACTCCCCCTCTTGGTACCCAGGCCCGGAGATATTTACGGGAACTGGAGATGTCCTTAGCCTCCTCCCCCGATTTCCACGTAATTTTTATTGCAACAAAAAAATCGAGAACCCTGCCCGTTGATCTGTGCGGGACAGTAACCCCCCATAAGTGACCACACCCGCCCCCCAGCTGTTGTTCTTGGCTGCAGTGAGCCAACACGATGCGATGAGCAGCCTTCACCCCCCTCCCATTCTGCTGCCTTGGGTCTGTCACTCATTAACACGCCGCATACCTGTGGTCAACCTTTCTTTCCAAACACTCACTTATTACTCAGAACCGACCCGGTTTCCATAGTGGCCATGGCGGCCAGATGGTTTGGTGCACCGTGTAATCTCGGTTGGGGCTGGGGGGGGGCGTTGAGCTGGGCTGGGGGAGGGTCTTGCCTAGAGGGGGGCAAATCAAGCATGGCTTGGCTGGCGGTGTGCAGCTAGAGGCCCAGGAAGAGGGTTCTGGGCTCCTCTGCTGTTCGGCGTACCTGAGCGTGATTGACAGGAAGACAGCCAATCGCAGCTCAGAACACCTTCATTACCCCGCTGTCGTCACGCGCGGCACTCACGGACGTGCTGTGGCTTGCCTAGCCTGCTGTTTATTTATTGTTGCCATTAAATATTTCTGCATTTAGAATTCGTTCTGATATATTTCAGAATGTGGATTTAAAAATGTGTTTTTTGTTAAAGACGGCGGGAGGGGGGACCAAGAGCTGTAATTATGCTATTTAATCACCACATACTGAATGGTGTGACAGATAAATTGCAACTTGTGACCTTGACAAAAAAAATAATTACTATAAAATTGCTAATTTCTTAATGGTTAACAGACCTCTGCAGACAAATGTTGTACTTTTTGCCATGTGCATTGTGCGAAGCGCTCAAAGTAATGCCCATGTCTGATATTAGGAAAGACAGAGGTCAGATTCTGGCCTTGAAGAAACAAAGGATTAACCCCCCATACACAGAGTCCATTAAAATGGCTTCTAACTAATTTGTCCCATTCTTATTAAATCATGCTATTTTCCTGCAGTTCTATGTAATCAAGTTACCCTTGCACTCGTACAGATTTGAGCATTGGAGCTCATGTCCAAAAACATACAGACAAAAAAAAATGGTCTCTGGGTGCTCTAGTCACACATGCCATCGCGGTGGCAAAAGCCACAGATGGAGTCTGTCCCCTTCGCTGTCAGGAACTGCAGGAATTTGGCAAAATTTCCGGAACCCGGTGTGTCCAGGAAGCTGCTCTGGGGGGGTGACGGATCACGGACACAAACAATGCAGGCTGCAATGTCCTTTTTAAAGTAATGCTCGCACTGGTAATTGGACTTGACCCGACCACCTCACCCAGCACACTACAGAAAAATTACCCGTTAATGGGTCCTGACCGGCTTTGTCTCTTTTCACAGCAGGCTGTGCGAAATGTATCGGGATACCATCAATGGTGGCGTCTCAGCTGCGTGAAGGCCTGTTTCCCATTGTTTGGTGCTTGTGAACAGGATTAAATTAATTTTACATCCACCCCCCCTGCCCACCACCCCCCCCCCCCCCCCCCCCCCCCCCCCCCACCTTTTCGTCGCATTTTCAGCTGAAGAAACGCAGCGCTTGCTGAGTTCAGGACAGCTAAGCGGTGGCGAAATTCGCTCTTTGTTCTTGATTATTTACACATCTCCACATGCTTTTTCGTTATCCATCCCGTCCGCCAGGTTCAGGCCCCAGTACCGGGTCGTGGGGCACTTGTTCCTATTTTCCCATCAATTTAACATTGCGGTTTGAGCCCCCCCCCCTTCATCACCTACCCCTTTGTACCTGCATCCCTCCATATTTTATTACCCATCTCTTCATATTCATCACCCCTCCTCGTTTGTCCTAATCATTTTTTAATAACTTATTTTAATTTAAACACCTGAAAATATTTACTGTGTGTATAAAAATTGAGGGTTAAGAAATTCGGATATTCCAGGAACTATAATAAACCAATACGGTGCCCATAAGGAAATTATTATTTTTTTAATTCCCATGATTCTCTGTTCTGTGTGCTGTGCGTATTTTCACAGCTGTGGGTGGTTGATTCCCTGTTGTTTTTATTTATTATTTATGCATGTGCGTGGTTACATATATGAAGAGGTGAGTTTTTTCAACCATCCCTCTATAACGCTTTTCACGTGGACCCTATCCCAGGAAACAGGGGGAACCCCCTGGATGGGTGCCAGTCCACCGCAGGGCACACTGACTCACACACGCACACTGACTCACACACGCACACTCACTCGTACAGTATGGGTGATTCAGAGACACCGGCTCCCCTAACTGCAAGTTTAAGGACTGTAGGGGAAGCTGTGCGTGCAGTCTGCACGTGTACAACCTCTGGAGTTCTTGGCTCGTGAAGTCATTGTTAAGCAGCGCTGTGAAGGAGAAATTCCATTAATTCGCCAGACGCTGGAGCAGGGATAAACGGCACCGAGTTTCCTTATAGTTCATCTGCAGCGGGTTAAACAGTAGCCACCCCCCGCCTTCGCCCTTCACCACAAACTTTGTGAATATCTCCATAATTGGGTGCTATATTACTCTCGCAAACGGAACACGTCTGCGTATGTTAAACACGGAGCTATCTTTTGCAGAGGCTCCCCAGTGGGTCAGAAATGTAAGCAGAGACGCATGCGCCGCGGAGCAGTAAGGAAACCAAGCGTGTGGGTGGATTCAGGATTTTTAATTGTGTTAAAATCAGTTAATGCAGAATCCTCCCTTAAAGAGAAAAAAGAGTATCTGTAACAATCATAACCCCTATCTTTGTGTGCAGAGCTGGCTTTGACACTCAGTGAGACGCACCAGATCACTGGGCCATGTTTCACCCTGTTTCGCTTCCTTCGCTACGTACAGGAAACGTGGGAGACAAACATCGTTAGACACTTCCTGGAGGAAGGTGCATCACCTGTAGATCTCTGTAGTGTTTGGAGATAAATCCACAGGATACGGAAGGAATGTGGAATCGGTGGATGAGGAATATTAATGTTCACAAATCTCACATTGAAAGTATGTCGAGATTTAATTAAGAGGTCATTTATTTTCATGAGTATGAGAAGGGGGGTGTGGCTATGACAAGTCAGGTGAAGTCAGGTGACCTGTGCATTATTACCAGTGAAGTAAAATATCCCAGCTTTGTGGCTCGCCCCCAGAGCGCATGTTTGATGTTTGCTGTCCATCTGAAGACCGTCTTTTGGTTTTGTCCAGTGTTCTTGCAACCTGTCCCTGTTCTGTCCTCCTGGCGCGGGGTCGCCTGTTTTGGCCAGCTGTCTCTTAGGGGGGGGTGTAGCTAATCACAGATCGCACCCGCCTTTTGTAGTCATCTCCCTCTGGCGTTTCTGAGGCGCGGCTCTCCGTGGCAACAGGACCCGTGAAGGTGATGAGCGCTAATCCAATTCCAAGTTGCCGCGACGAGCAGCTTGAAATTCTAACCCTGTCCTGATTGCCCCTCCCACGCCTCCTCATCCCCCCCTCACGCCCCAAATAACCAGGCTGGCTGATGTTCTGGTTCGCCAAGCTTTTCAACGGCGGTGCGCCCACGTTGTGGAGGGAAAAATGAGGCGCCTGGCGCCAGAGATGAAGACTTTGTAGCCCAAACAAACCCCCGATTAAAAGAAAAAACACCAAAAGGTTTCTTTTTTCTTTCTTTTTTTAATTCGGTCTCTTATCTATATTGAAATGTGTCTCTCTAAAGAAGTGTGCGAGCACGTTTATTGGGCTAAGAGGCTGTGCCCTATCCAGCCCACCCCCAAAAGCTAGACAGGATTTCAGCTAAGAAAAGACTGGCAAGATGCATTGAATTCGTAGCGTGGTTGATGGGGTCCAGCCCAGGGAGACTGGCTGGAGCGAGGGTCCTGGTCCCACCGCCTTGCCAATTTCTGCCGTCCTCTTGAAAAGCAAAGTTGGGCACAGTGTTGACTGAAGTGGCTGTGGTTAAGGTTGTCATTCAAGGGTCCAACATCCCTTCCTCTTGTGGCATTTGAATAGCCTATTTGCAGGTCAGATGCCAAACTCTACAACTGCGTTAGCAGAGGGGGTGGAGCCTGGGGGTCTGTGTGGAAGGTTTAACCTTAACGCACTGTTAATGACCTGCTCTTCACTGTGACGCCACAGGGGACAGTTGTCCCCCTTTTCAGCCGGTATCCCTGGCACATCCCCTCTGTCTTGTCACCCCTCCCAAGAGCAAAGTTCTTGAGTTGCTGGAAACTCAGGTACAGCTATATTGATCACAGACAAATCCCAGCATTCCTCAGCAATGGTGGGGGGAGTTTGCTGGCAGGCCATGGCACGACCATTATCACCCCCCCCTTGCCACCAGCACCAGCCATGCCCCAGCCCGCCGTGGACGGTTGCCACGACCTGTCAGCGCGGGCCATGCCATTCAGCGGCGTTGGGCAGCTGCTTCGCCGTCTATTCAGGGCTCCCGGTCTCTCGGGGCAGCGGACGGGAATCCGGGCTGAACAGAGCCCGTCTGCGGGAACGCTTCACTGATGTCATTCAGCTCCAGGACCCCAGACCCCACATGACCCCCCCATCCACTCACTCACACCTCCCCATCTGTTGGTCCATTTCCCTTGCTGTCTCTGATCAGGCCACTTTGTTGATTTTATTCGGTCATATATATATATTTTTTTCAGTAGAAGTTTGCTGAGCCGTGGACTAGACAGTATTTCAGTAACACAGTCCTGTGGTTCTCCCCACATAGTCAGTAGCTCAGAAAATGGAGACAAAGTTCACCTGACTGCCCCAGTTCCCTTTTTGTCTTTGATCACAGGCTGGGAAAATCAGCATAAATGCTCAGAAAAGTAACATTTTCGCCGCCATTGAAACTAAAAGCGTGTAACGGCCAATGAGCCGGTTTCATTAGTGCTGCTCACAAGCAGGAGCCAGGAGGCAGCCCTCTGAAAAGGTCCGGGCCGTGCGTGAAGAGCCTGCGAAACGACTTGGCCTTTCTCTGCCGTCTTTAACAAACAAGCGCTTAATCCTGTCCCCAGACACTGGGTTTCACTAAATAAACAACGTGTAATGAGCCGCCGGGCTGAGAGGAGAACGCGGGACCGATGCAGCCTCATGTGCCGCCGCCGGTGTGCCATGCTGGGATGGACGGGGGTCTGCTCACGCTTCGGCTCGCGCTCCGGCTCGCGCTCCTGCTCGCGCTCCTGCTCGTGAGTCCAGCTCGCGCTCCGGCTCGCGCTCCTGCTCGCGCTCCTGCTCGTGAGTCCAGCTCGCGCTCCGGCTCGCGCTCCAGTTCTAGTTTCAGCTCCTGGCGCACTGGGCTCACGCGCTGGTGCCTTGGATGCTGCCCGACGTGTGCTCTGTACCCTCTCTGTGTCAGAAGACAGCCCTTGATCCACTG